>VZTJ01004382.1:11035-47604 GCA_013397795.1 Orthonyx spaldingii | reverse complement strand
CTCGGGGGGTTCCGCGGCGGGGACAGGGTCAGTGTCCGCCGCAGCACGGACACTGCCCTGCAGCCGGCCGCCATGGGGGGCTGCGGCCGCTCCGCCCCGGCCCCAAAACCCGCCCCTTAACCCGCCCCGTCCCGGCTCCGCGGCCGGACACGCTGCCATGTACGGACAGCGCCGGGGCCGTACCGTGTCCGGAGCCCCGGGGGTGCTCGCAGGGCACGGGCACCGAGCAATGCAAGGCATGCCCGGAGCCGGTGGGATGCTCGCAGGACACCGGCACCGAGCAGCTCAAGGCATGCTCGGGCAGCACCGGGGCTCTGCGATGCCCAGCACTGGTGGGACGCTCGCAAGGTACCCGCACCGAGCAATGCTGAAGCCGGTGGGATGCGTGGGAAGCACCGGGACTGGGAGATGCCCGGTGTCAGCGTGACCCACCGAGCAATGCAGGGATGCTTGGAATGCAGGGATGCAGCAGTGCATAGGATGTCCGGAACCGGTGGGATGCCTGGAACCGGTGGGATGCACGCAAGGCACGAGAACCGAGCAATACAACAACGAGGATGCCCGGAGCCGGTGCAACGCCCGGGAAGCACCGAGGCCACACAGAAGGCGCACAAAACCGGGCCGGTGCTGCCCGCCGGTAGCACAGGGTCCTATACACGCTAGACATGGGACGGTCACCCATGGCAACACCGCATCCGCGGCCGGACATGACAGTGCCCCCCATTTCCCCCTCCTCCCGCGCACCGGCGACAGCGAAGCGCATCCCGCCGCCCGCGCATCCCTCGCCGCTCACCGTGTCCATGGGCGGCATGACGGCGCGGTAGCCGCCCATCTTGAAGCGCAGCAGGTTGTAGATGTCCTCGGGGTGGCCCAGCCATTTCCGAAGCAGCTCCATGGGGGCCGCGCTCAGACCCCGCCGCCGGCGCGCGCTCCCGCCGCCCCCTCCCACCCGCCGCTTAACCGGGCGCGGGCGGGGCCGCGCCAGCCCCGCAGCCAATCACAGCGCCCGGAGCATCGCTCGGTGGGGCGGGCGCGGCGCCGATTGGCGGAGGCGCGCTCGCACCAGTGCGGCGCCAGCCAATAGGAAGGCGGTGCGGCTGGTGTGACGGCCAGCGGCGGGCGCTGATTGGCTGAGGCGCGCGTCGGCACAGGCGGAGCGGGAAGGAGCCGGCGGCCCCGGGGCCGCTCGTGGCAGCGTGAGGGGAGCGGCGCCGCCATGGAGACAGGGGAGGTTGGGGTGGGAAGGGAGCTCGAAGACCTTCCAGTTCCAACGCCCTGCCACGGGCAGCGACACCGTCCATTATCCCAGGCTGCTCCAAGCCCCATCCAACCTGGCCTTGGACATTTCCAGGGATGCAGCAGCCGCAGCTTCTCCGGGAATTCCATCCCAGCCCCTCACCACTTTCACAGGGAACAATTCCTTCCCAATATCCCACCTATCCCTGCCCTCTGGCAGTGAGAAGCCATTCCCTGTGTCCTGGCCCTCCAGCCCTTGTCCCAAGTCCCTCTCCAGCTCTCCTGGAGCCCATTTGGGCTCTGAGGTCTCCCTGGAGCCTTCTCCTCTCCACGCTGGACACCCCCAGCTTGAACCTGTCTCCAGAGCAGAGGGGCTGCAGCCCTTGGAGCTTCTCCATGGCCTCCTCTGGACTTGCTCCACCAGTCCATGTCCTTCCTGTGCTGAGAACCAAACACATACCCAGCTCCATCCTCATCCTTCAAAGTGCAAGATTTGGCTTTTGGGGTTTTTTTGTGGGTGGTTTTCTTCCAGAAGTTGGATTTTGATCATCATTGTGGGCCCCTTCCAACTCAGGATATTCTGATTCTTTATTTTGGAAGGGCACTGAAAGGGCAGTTTGCCAGCACCCTGCAGCAGGGACATTAACCACCTTCTTTGGCCCCATAACCCCATTAATTGGTTTATTCAGCAATCCCATAACCTGCAACCACTTTAGGGTGGTGCAGTTCTCAGGGGAGAGGCTGTGCAAGTCTTGCCTGGGAAGCAGCTGCCTACAACGGAGGTGTTTACCTCCAGCATTCCCAGCTGATTTGCAATCCATCTTTAAATGCAATTCCCATTAATGAGAATTCTTACACTGCCAAGGAAAGCTGCTGGTACCATCCTCCACAGGCAGCACCAAAGAGAGAACCATCAACCAATTTCAGGCAGCTGGAATTTCCATGTATACCTCAGCTTTTAACCAAGAAACTGCCAGAAAAGACACACTTGAGACAAACATCACCAGTTCTAATTCCAGCTTTTATTTTTTTTGCTCAACTCAACAACTTACTATTAAAATAAACTCAAATCCAGGGAGAGAGGACAGCAGCAGTTCTCACCTAGTGTTTAGAGGCACAGCTCTAATTCCAAACCCTTCTGCTTTCAGGTTTCCTTGGAGATGCTGAGTTTTATGCAATCCGTGTCACACACAGTATTTTCAACTTTTTTTTTTTATTATTTTTACAGCAAGATCTTGAATTGGCAGTTTGCCACAAAGCTGAAACCTTGTGGGTGAAGATGAGCCCCACCAAGCACTGCTGATGTATATTTTGTATATACTGACGTGGAAGGAGGGAGCTGTTCCTGTCAGATCTGACACAGGGAACAGCTCCTCATGTTTAACCACACCCAATCACAACCCAGCACACAGGTATTCAGCTCCAGACAGAGGCAGGATTATTTAATTCCCAATTAATTAGGCAGAGCAATATCCTCTGTTTTGCTGACTCCTCCAGGGTCAAGGACAGGGTCACTTCAGACCACAGAAATCTCCTGCTCAACCCTTTACACCTCCCATCCACTGCCACCTGAACAGGGCAACCAAAACACCTCAGAACTGGTCAAACTCTTTACGCTGTTGTGGCACTGTGACAAAAAAATCCCAGCCACTTTTTCCTTTCTGCAGCCACTCAGGGGACCTGGGACCTCCACTGAGAACTTGCCAGCTCCCTAAAGACCAAACTCAACAGCCTCAAAAAAAAAAATCCCAAACCAGAGAGACCTTCCAGGGCAACAAAGAGCACGGATCAGAGAGCACCCAGCACCCTCCAGGACACGTCACTCGGTGGCCAGGGAAGGGTCCCCGCCCCTTGGCAGCACCGCAGGCTGGCACTGAGGGCACCACCACGTCAGTCTCTTGAAGCCACCTGAGGGTCCAAAAGTCCCCTTCATCAGGGGGTGCCCCAGGGGACACTGCTCCTTCTGGTACACCCGGGGGTGCAGCCCTTGGCCACGCAGTTTGTTGTGCAGCCACTCAGAGCTGAACTGAACGGCGCAGTCCAGCAGACGCTGCAGATCTGAGAGAGCCAGGAGGGAGCCCGGTGTTAATGGGTGGATCCTGGCCAGGTACAGGATCTCGTTCTTGATGATATTCCCTGGAAAGGGTCAGAAACAAGGAGACACTAAGGATATTTCTAATCAAGGTAATGCAGGCTCCTGGCTCCAACCTGTGATTTCTGCCTCAAGGACTGTAGCCAGCAACACCATTCCCTGTATCAGAGGTGGCATCCAACGGGTAGACTTAGACCTGGAATTGGGCTTGAAGAGGTTCCCTTCCCTCTACCCTCGTTACAGACCTTGAAGATGACCACACGCCCTCAGCTGGATCAACCAGAAGCTGTTGGACTAAAGAGAAAACTGCCCAGACATGCACTCCTGGATCTGTGGACATCCCACCCACCTTCCTCCATTTATCCTTCTCCCACTGTTCCCTGGAACTCACCCAGTCCTGAAAAATATCTTTGGTCTAGGAGGGTGTAGCAGATGGGACGGGGCGCACGGAGGGCACGGAGCGCCCGGCCACGGTGGAATTCCACAGACAGGATGTCAGAAGCAGGATCAGCCCTCGGAGAGGAGCACCAGAGCATCCGGCAGTTGTAGAAAACAAGGAAGCCTCCACTCTCAAAGTGCAGAATCAGCCTGGGAGAAGCAGGGAAGTTGGAGCCTCTCGTCAAAAACATCTCTAGACCACTTGACTCTGCAGCTGGCCACTGTCTCAAGGCCTCTTTAATGATTTCAGCCATGAAACGTGGTGGTGAACCCACGCAACTGGTGGAGAGTTGTTCCTTCTGCTGCCCTGTGCTCCCTGGGTGACCAAGACTCCAGCAAGAGGGTCCATAAATCAGGGAAATGGATGTTAAAAGTAGCACACAAAACTGTGTCTAAAAATACCTGGATAGAAAAAAAGTCATCCTTCAAAAAAATCATAAAATCATAGCATGTTTTGGGTTGGAAGATAACACAAAGATCATCTTGGGCCACCCCCTGCCACGGGCAGGGACACCTTCCACTATCCCAGATTGCTCCAATCCCTATCCAACCTGGCCTTGAACATTTCAGGGATCCAGGGGCAGCCACAGCCTCTCGGGGCAGCCTGTTCCCCCTTGCTCAGTACCCTTCCCATGGGAATTAGGACACGGACTGTAGCTGTGTTTTCAAAGCACTGCTGCCTTCAACAGCACCACTCCAGCCTGTGATTCCAGCTGAGACATTTGCTATTTATCCAGGGCTTCTTAAAAAACATGTAATTTGGAGAAACTGGCATTTTCAGGGCATGATTCAGCCTGGTATCCTAAAACTTCTCTCTTCAAGCTAAAAATCTTACCAGAGCTGGTACTATAATCCCCAGGCAATTGCACCCCACAATTCCACTGTGGATTCTCTGGTTGAACACACCCCACATCCACCTCTCATGCCTTAAAAATGATCAGAGAAAATCAAGGCTAAGAGCATCCCCACACAAATTTGGTTTGGGAGAACAGAGAAGAGGAAATACCTGGGCACAGGATCCTTCCAGTCCCCCCTTTTGTTGGCTCTGTTTGCCCTTGAGAACTCGTTTGCCCGGACGCTGCCGAACATCCCGAAGTGGATGCGCAGCCAATTGCCCGGACCCTCTGCTGCCTCTGGGGCTTCAGATCCCAAATGCTGGGGTTCCTGCAGCTCCTCATCCTGGGAATGGGAATGTGGAGCACAAATCTCTGCTTGCCCTCCATGGGCAGGACAATGTGCCCCACAAGCAGCCTCTCTTTGCAGCGTTGTCTCTTGTGCGGTTGGTCTGAAGGGACCTTCAGCTGCCGCAAATGCCAGGTACAAGTTCTTCCCATGAACCTGAGAAAAGAGGTGGGGTGGACTGATGATCTATAAAGAATCGTAGAATTCTAAAAAGGCTTGGATGGGATCTTAAGGATGATCTCATTCCAACCCCTCAGCCATGGGCAGAGACATCTTCCACTAGACCAGGTTGCTCAGGCCTCATCCAACCTGTCTTTGAACCCTTCCAGGGATAAAACCTCTGGCTGTTTCCATACAAGCGACTTATTTTCTACAGCCTGTGTTAGAGGGCACATCACCCCACCCTGAACACAGGATTCATCAGCATCCAAGCCATTCTCATCAGAGCTGGGGTCTTTGCAGATTCCCTTCTTTGCCTGCTTGAAGTACAAGCTGTTCAGATGCCACTCAACTCTGAATCCCTCCCAGGGGCTCCCATCAGGCCCACCAGGACAGACACACTCAGGGGGTTGAAATTCGTCATCATAGCTTCTGATTCACCTTCCCACTTAGTGCTGGGTGCATTTTGTGCTTTTCATTTTGCTCCCCACCTTGAATCAGAGGTGAAGCTGCACCAGGGCTTGGCCAGTCAGGTCCAAATCATCATCTGGGGGGTGTCAGGCCCGTGAAGCCCCAGCAGGACCCACCCAGTGTGACTTCTGACAAGTGCCCACAGCACAGACACCTCAACTCAGCCAGGTGAAACCCTCAGGGAAACATTCACAGGGTCTGCACCTTCTGTCACCCAGGTGCAGGACAACGGTGGCTTCCCTCAGGCTCCTCATGGATCTGTAAATTCAACTTTAGCACCGCTCACCTGGGAGTCCTGGAGCCTCAGGGCATTCAGGTCATTCACATTGAGCTTCCGGCTGCTTCCCCCCACCCTGGCCACCACTTGTCCCACAAAGGGGGAGATCAGCAGCTGGAACTTCCTCACTGATGGGCCCTCTGGCATCTCCAGCAGCTGCTGAGGGATTAGCAGGTCCTTCTCACACTCTGCCCTAGACTTGAAGGGAAGTTGCAACTCAGAAATACACAAAACATTTTCCTCACCCACATTTTCCTCCTTAAGTCCCCGTGGCAAAGTCCACGAAGATAAGTAGGTTTCTTTCAGGACCAGGGAGGTGGAGGAGTTCCCATCCTGGTGGATATATTCAATTTATCCAAGCAGAGCCCTGAACAACCTGCTCTAATGGCAGTTTACACCCCACAGGCAGGAATTTGGCCTGGGGAATCTCCCAAAGTCCTTTTTCCTGGGTGGAAGGTTTCCCTGCCCATGTCAGGGGGGAGTTGGAAGCCGGTGATCTTTAAGGTCCCTTCAACCCATTCCACTCTGGGATTTTATGATTAACCAGCCAGAACCAGCACAGGCCAGTGACCCATCTTTTTCCTGATACACCACGGGCAGCGCTGCTCCCACGGAAAGATCAGCTCTGGAATTAGAACATCTCCACCCCTTGCTTTGCCCCACTGACTGCAATGACAGGAACCAGTTGGGGAGCATTCCTACACTCTGCTAAGAGCATCTGGGAGCAGGAGGCTCTGGATGAGGGAGGGATGAAGCAGCACCATCCTGCAGCTCCCTGCAGGAAGTCACACCAACACACAAGGAGTTATTTCTGGCATGAAATCCCGGTCACTTGCAGTTCTTCTGAGGACTTCTGCTGGCTGTGGGTGTACAAGGAAGCAGACAGGCTCCAGGACAACGAAAGCTCCGTTTGGCTTTCATCCCACAGTGCCAGCTCTCCCTGCAGACTCATCCCAGAGACCAGCACGGAGCAGAGGCTCAGCTTTAAGCGCCACAGAACTCAGTACAAGGCTCTGAGGCCCCTGGCACAGCTCTGAGACAGCTTGATGAGAAAATCTACAGCAATCCTGGGGTCCCCCGGCAGAAGAGCCATTCCCACCTCATGCCAGCATCTCGGCTTCTCCACTGCTTGGGCTGGCTCAGAGGCAGCAGCATCAGCTCAGAGCAACTAAAACCAAAGCCTGCAGTGCCACACACTCCTGCCACAGCAGGGGGACACCCTTGGCATGGCTGTGAGGAGCAGCAGGCACGGCAGCACGGCTGTAAAAGCCTTCCTGTGCTGCAGCACAAACCAAATCCCTTTAGGAAGAGCTCAAGAGGAAAATACATCAGGGAACATTAAATTAATGTCTTAGATCCAGGTACAGATATTAAGTGGTGATCGAAACTCAATGTACCAACGGTAAAAGGCTGAGCTTTAGTCCTCTACCTTCAAGGGCATGTGATAATTACTCACAGGCCTGCTCCATTTGCACCCAAAAACTTTGCATATTATGTTGATCAAAAGACAGATAAAGAGATGCTCCTACTGCTAAAGGCAGCAGCAGCAGTTTGGATCCCTGAAGCAGCTGGGCTCAGGTCATCCAAGGGGGTCTGCCTCAAATTTCCAGGCACTGGCTTCATGTCAGGCAGCACAGATGGAGCCCCAGGACAGCACACACAGCCCAGAGCTCACACCGCGGGGAAATCCATCACCTGCAGAGCTCTGACTGCTGCTGAGTCAGCTCTCCACAGGCTCTTTGGGAGGGACTGGAAGCACTGGGAGTTTCCAGCACTGGGAGGTGTTAATGCTCACACTGCTCCAGCTGCAGCCTGTGTGACAGCGAAGTAGCACTCCTCCTCAAGAGGGAAGACTGCCCTGTTCCCCAGGACATTAAAAGAACCAGTATTTGCTGTCTCTGATCCCCTTATCTCCATGTACCTCTTCATTTCACCTTTTTACTCCAGACCCACCTCAGTCTCATCCAAAGCATGCCCCTCTCCAAGAAGGAAAGAGGAAGAAAACCATCCTCAGCCCTCTGCAGAGCACAACACCCATCTCCCCAGGAGCACGACCACCTGAGCTGGTACTTCTGTGGGTTTGGGGCACAGAGCCAGGTCTCCAGGACTAATCCTCCCCCTGTAGGGGCTCATTCCCAGTCCTTGTGCCTGGACAGGAACCCAGCACCCACGAGAGAACACAGCAAGGACGAGGCTCGTGCTGCTCACCCCAGCTCTGCCCACACCCAGGGATTGCAGAAAGGTCCCTGTGATCTCACACCCCTGGGCAAGGCTCCTGCAGGGATTTCAAGGCACAGCCCTGACCCTCCACGTGCAGTCAGGGTGTGCAGAGCTCCCCATCTTCTCACACCCAGCCAAGCATCAATTTGCAGCCATCCTAAAAAAACAGGCATGGAGCTCCCACCCCATTCTCACTCCCATCTCCCCAGGGCAGTGAAAGCACCCACTGCACTCCCCCCAGGCCCCACATTCCTGCACCCAGCTCTCACCCACTGCTCTCCCCAGACCCACCCTGTGCATCCATTTGGGGAGCAGGCTGCACAGCCTTCCTCCCCTGCTTCATTCCCTCCCTTCTACTCCTCACAGCCCTTCCTCTGCCCCCACAAATCCTCTACCCACCCTCAACACAACCAGCAATAACCAAACACCTTCCACCTTCTTTTATAGGGGAGGAAGATCCTCCCCCTAGATGGCAAGGGAGCTCCCCAGTTGGCTGCTGGGGGAGGAATGGGCGGGTTCCAGGTGCTGGCCTCGTTCATCCCACCGGCCCTACCGCTCTGTGGGAACTGGTTGGGCTGGGCAGGGAGCTGGGCACACTGGGAGGGTGATTGGTTGCTTAAAGGGGGGTTGTGCTCAGCCCCCTCCCACTCTGTAGGGACACAGCCCTTGGTGGCAGCGTGGTTTGGGCTTGAGTGTGTTGTCCCTGAATTCAGCTGGAAGCATTCAGGCTGAATTAGGCCCAGGAAACAAAACATAGTGAGAAGATCAAAAAGCTGAGTTGTGATGGTTTTTAAGTGCCCCCAAGGGCTTTTGCCCTCTCTGCTGTGTTAGGGGTGTTACCAGTACTGGGGCTCTTTCTCATTTATATTAAAATCATGGTCACAGAACGGTTTGGGTTGGAAGGGGCCTTAAAGATAATCCAGTTCCACCTCCCTGCCATGGGCAGGGACACCTTCCACTGTCCCAGGTTGCTCCAAGCCCTGTCCAGCCTGGCTTTGAGTTGCTCCCCTGCTGAGTCTGTCACCTCTGAGTTTGTCCTCCTGTGCTGGCCATCCCAAATCCTACATATGGGAAGGGGCTTTGTGTGGCTCTGGGGCTTGGAGACAACATTCAGTCTCCTGCACTGACTCATTGCTTGGGAATCCCCAGGTCTAGGCAATTAATTGAGCAAAGATTTTGGCTCTCATTAATAATCTAACATTTATTATATGGGGTGTTCATGTAGGACAAGGAGTAATGGGTGTAAGTTGAAGGAGGGGAAATTTAGATTAGATATTAGGGAGAAATTATTAACTGTGAGGGTGGTGAGATGTTGGAACAGGTTGCCTGGGATGGTTGTGGCTGTCCCAATCCTGGAAGTGTCAAAGGCCAGGTTGGATAAGACCTTGAGCAATCTGGTCTAGTGAAAGGTGTCCCTGCCCATGGCAGGAGGTTGGACTGAATGAGCTTTAAGGTCCCTTCCAACCCTTAACATTCTATGATCTGGAGAAACATTTCCACCATGGGGGTGGTCAGACACTGGAACAGGAACCCAGAGGGGTGGTGGGATTTCCATCCTTGGGAGTATTCAAAACTTGACTGAAGAGAGCTCTGAGAAACCTGATTTCATCTCCTTAGACTTAAAATTACCCTGAAACTCTATCATTGTGAGCTCCCTGGGACAGGACCCACTGCACCATTTCCTCTCCAGGTGCATTTCATGTTTTCAATATTTCATCATTTACCCCCAGCCCTCTCCAAGAAGCCCATGAGGTTAGACAGAGTCAAGCAGAAACCTTCTGGTTTTATTATCATTGTTTTATTTCCATTAGTTCTAAAGGTGTAGAAGTTACGTGGATTGGTAGCCATACTACTTCATAACAGATATTTTTTTACATCTTTAAATAATTACAGCTTGTTCAGTTGGTTGGTTTCCCTCTCCCCTGTACAAATAAGTGTCTGTTTCTGTGAGACCTTCCCACATGACCTGGGAAGCTTCAAACTTTATACATGGGGAGAAAAAAAAAAGGCAAAACAAAACACCACCCCTGACATAGTCACAGCTTCAGTGTTACATTGAGAGTTGCTGATTGGTTTTAAAGCTCCCTTGCAATATTCCTGAGCTCCTCCTGATTGCACCCTCTCCATCCAAGCCCATAAGATTGCAAGTGATCTGTGGATCTCGTCTGATCAATTTACAAAGAATAACTGAAGTGAATCAAGATATTGCACTTCCACAAAGAGCAAAGACATTTAGAAGTGGTTAAATGACCTTTCTGTGCTCCCTGTCCTGGTTCTCATCTACCCATCTCACTTTGGTGGCCACTGGGCCAGTGCCAAGGTCTGGTTTGGCACAACCAAACCTCATGCTGCAAACCCTTCAGCATCAAAATTTTCATGATTAGGGATGATCCTGAAGGGAGCAAATCCCACAAATGCATTTTTATACGTGCTGAGGTGTTTTGCAGGAGCAGCCCCTTCCCTTTTACTCCTCAGGGAAGGGATAGTTCTTGGTCCCGTATTTGTGTAGGACCTGGTATGGATCTCACTGGGTTCTCCAGCAATAAAAGCAATAATAAAACCAATAATTACTTTGCCTTAATGGGTCTCTAATAATAGTATCTAATTTATTACCAAAGCAGGCTCTAACTGCCTCCCCCATCAGGGGCAGGAAAGCAGAGCTCAGGTGGAACCTGGAGTTTTGTAAGTGGCCCCTCCTGCTGGAAGGAGCTGAGTGTCCTGAAAGTGGTGCCACTTTAATCCTCTTGTCCTGTGAGTATCCCTTCGTCTGTCACTTCTGGAGTTCACCACCCTGCACTGGCCATCCCAGCTCCTACCTGCAGGACGTGGCTCTGAGTGATTCCTGGGCTTGGAGACCACATTCAGCCTCCCACAACGACTCCTTACATGGGAATCCCGAAGCCTGAGCAATTCATTTGCCAGTGATTCTTGAAAAAACAATTCCAGCCTACGGGTGGTCAAACACCGGAATGGGAACCCAGAGAGGTGGTGGGATTTCCATCCTTGGGAATATTCACAAGTTGCCTGAGCAGGGCCTTGAGAGACCTGATCTCGTCCCTTCTGATTTAAATTACTCTGTAATTTGATCATTACAAGCTCTGAAGAAGGGCACCCATCAATTATGGAGTGTTTGTACCCCACCTGAAATTGTGATGCTGCATCTGAGCTCAGTCTCTCACCATCTGGGCCTGTAAAAGACAAATGCTCCTGGGCCAACAGCAGCTCTGCAACAGTTTCGGGTGACTGAAAAGAACCACAGAACCTGGTGTGTCCAAACTTCTGCTTCTGGTGCAAAAGCAGGGACAAAAGAGCTAATTTCTACCCCTAAAGAGCTGTCCTCTACCCCTAAAGTTGTCGTCACAGCCCCCAGAGCTTCACAATTTTAAAACAGATGCCTTGTTCTGTTAGCAGGGACTTGTAAATGCTCCTCACTCTGGTTCAAGAATTGTTTTTCAGGCTTTGAGGAAGGCTAAAAACCAGTTCATAAATCTCTACCGAGGGGGCATAAGGCAGACTTATGTTCTGCAGGGATTTTTTCCCTCTGGCATTTCAAGCAGAGTCCTTTATGGCATCTCTGAGTGGGTTTTAAGGGCGGGAGAAAAATTCCACCAGGGAATTTGGCTTTGAGGGGAGGAGGAGGAGCACAGCAATAAGGGAAGGTGGACAGAAGCACTGTGAGCCTCCGGCTGGGAAGAGAAATGAGGGGTGTGGTTGGTCTGGACTTTTGCTCCTCTCCAGGAGGCTCCACTCCCTCTTGGGCTTTCCAGGGTAGTTCTGGATATCTCAAAAGTTGGCATGAGCCAAGTGGCGTTTTGTGGTGCAGGCTGCTGGGTTATGGCCAGGAATTCACAGACAGATCCCAGGAGAGCTCAACTGCCATTTACAAAGGGATTTACTTCAAGGAGGAGCTTGGCTAAAGATCTTCCTGCCAATGGAGAAACACCTTTGTGTTTTCACCTCAAATTCATATTTTTCAGTGCTGTTTCTGGCCTCTTCTCTAAAGCCTAGCAGGTCCGAACAGAATCACAGAATTTCATTTATTTCTGTTCATGTTTCATGAATGTCTTTCCCTCATCTGTAATTAGCACTAACGGGGCTAAACACTGCATTAGCTCTGCAAGACAGAATGGGAACTGGTGCAAACACCTTCCAGCCGTTCCCATGGCATCATTGCCATGGTGTTTTTCTCTAGAGAGTGTGGAGACTCTGTCACCCCTCCAAAACCCTGCAAATCTGAGCTATGGAGAGAATGGGGAATGGTCCAGGACTCTCCAGTCATGACCAGTCCAGTTGAATCCTTCTCCTTAGAGAACCTTTTACACCACCAGGAGGAAACGGGTGAGTTCAAACAAAGACAACACAACGCCATTCTTTTGTTTCAAACCTGTCCGTGGCTCTCCTCTTCGCCAAGCCATGTGCCTTAGTGTTTGTGTGGAAAAATACTCCTTTTGGGAATGTTGAACAGTGGGAGACAGAGGGTGGCACATTTGGGAGGGATGCACAATCCCCCTTAGAGATTTTTCACTTGGTAGTTCCATACTCGAGTTTTGGATGCGGGGAGGAAAGGAGAGGAGCTGGGAAGGCAAGAAGGGTTACAGAGCTTGGGAGCAGACAGAAACAAGAGTGGAGAATCTTGCGGGATGTGGTCTCCCAGAAATTCTCTGCGTGGACAGGCAAAGCTGGCCTTCCTTGGAAACGTTGACACAAACGTCACGGGAAGCATCTGGTGAAGCACTTGGACTGCCCAGGGGAGCTGCGGCATCTGTGGTGCTGGAGTTTGAGTTTGTTAAGCCAGAGACAGAGCAGTCGGGGCTGGGTTAGGCAGCACTGATCCCAGTGGGCTCTTAGCATCTCTTCCAACTCCATTTGCCAGGATTCCCCGCTAGCTGAGAGCCTTATGGGCAAGCAAACAGACGAGTCTCGTTTAATGGAGCTGTGCTTCTCTTGCAGGCAAGCAAGTCTGTGCACATGCTTGGTAAAGAAAATGGCCCCTGCCACCTCCAGTAGGGGCTGAAGCCACTGCTTGTTGCAAAAAGTGAAATCCTAAAGGATTAGATGTGGGAAATGGTCACGAGCCAGCTGTTAGGGCGAAAGTGGGCACTCACAGTACGGCCAAAAATAAGCAACAGTCAGATTTCATCAGTGGCTTCCAAACCAACATGAAAATAGGCAAAATAATTAAATTATCTGTCTGAAAAGCAACGGCACAGCAGCGCTACAAGAGCATTTTTCACTTGCTGTGCTCTTGAATCATCTGTAAGCCTGGCTTGTTGCTATCCATCAGGGAAGAGCCCAGCCATTTCCTCCAGGATTTGATGACCAGCATGGGTCTCATCTACCTTCTTCCAGAAGGTTCTTTCTTCCAAAATCCCCCTTTGACTTTGGACAGACCTCATCCAGGCTCAGCCAACAACCTTTTGGAAACACAGTCCCACGATTTCATAGTGATAAATAGGAAAGGAGTTACTATTAAATACGGACATTCATGAGCTCTCCAGACCATCTAGGAAAGTGAAGACAATGCTCTACGTGTGTGAGCTGAGGAGGAAAGGGATTGTCTCTTTTTTTCTCTGCCCTATATCGTATCAAATCCACTAAAGCCACTAAAGAATCTCTAGTGAAGTCTGTTCAGCAAAATGCGCTGGAACTGGCTCCGTTTGGTGGAAGATCACTAAATTTGGGCCATGAGAAATGGTGGCATTTTCTTCTGTTCAGGAAAAGAATGGGTGGTGACAGAAGAAGTGTCTCTGCTCCACCACTGTCTGAATCTTAAAATGCCAGATATTGTTAAATAAAAGTCAAGAACTGTGTCCATCTCTGTGTTTCTGGCTGTTTCATAGAAGGTGGTGACAATCAAATAGAGAGGCTCATTTAAAGTGGGGAAAAAAGGCTTCAAATCCTTGAGTTACTTTGAGATTTGAGTCTTTTCTGTTCATTTCATGAGAGCTCCCCTACACCTCGGATAAGTTCTCTTTACCTCTTTGCTGGAACATCTCACAAGGGGAGAGGAGGCAGAAGAGCAGAGGAGGTGGGAGACAACTTTGACTTGATGATTACGTGGCATCTTCCTCATCTCTCGAGCGGATCAGCCTGGAGTTCATAGGGAAAGGGGCCAGGTTATGCAGTTATGATGTCCCCGTGGTTCTCAGCCAGCACCAGGCTGTTCCAGGAGTCCTGTTTGGAGCTGGTTTGGGGAGACTGGCTCATGGCTGACTGGTAAGCCTGTGGGGAAAGCTTCAGAGCTGAGATCGCAGGGTGAATGGACGATCCATGTCCGGACATGGCAGAGACTGAGAATGCCTATGGAAAAAGGAGAATGCTGTGAAAAAAAGCTTCAAACTTTAGAGGACCATGTGAATCCCTTTAGTGTGGGCTGGTGCTGTTGTAAAAATGTGTCTGGATTTGCTGCAGGGCTGGAGATTGCAGCCTGTGTGGGATACTTTGGGCAGGCTCTTTCCTTCTCTCTCCTTTTCCTCCTAATTCTAGAAACACAGAATGATTTGGTTTGAAGACACCTTAAAGATCATCTCATTCCAACCCCTGCCACGGCAGGGACACCTTCCACTATCCCAGGTTGCTCCAAGCCCCGTCCAACCTGGCCTTGGACGCTTCCAGGGATCCAGGGGCAGCCACAGCTTCTCTGGGCAACCTGTGCCAGGGCCTCCCCAGCCTCACAGGGAAGAATTTTTTCCCAATATCCCATCTAAACCTGCTCTCTTTCAGTTTGAAGCCATTCCCCTTTGTCCTATCACTCCAGACCCTTGTAAATAGTCTCTCTCCATCTTTTCTGCAGTCTCCCTTCAGGTACTTAAGTACCTAATTAAGGTTTTGAGGATGTTCTCCCCATGTTTTCCATCCTATTTCCCTTTTTTTTTTTTCCCCACTGCCAGCACCTCCCCTCTGTACCTGAGAAACGGGGCTGGGGTGCCCGTAGTGAGATGAGAGCCCAGGTTCTGTTTTGATGGGGCGCATTTCCTCTGTGGTCGTGGTGCTGCTGCTGCTGCTGCTGGTGGAGCTGGTGGTCGGGGTAAGACTCTCGCTGCTGGATGGGCCTGGGAGAAATCAGAGGGTAAAACAGGCTCTTTCCAAAGACCCTTCAGCACACAGCTGTGCCCACTCACCCAGAAGTTAGTGTGGTAAAAATAAATTAATAAATAGTGGGAAGGTTATTCAGGTATTTAGACATCCCCCATTCTTTTTGAAAATTGCCCTGTTTTGTCACTGAATCTCTGAGTCACAGGGCACTGTGGTCAGAAACCCAAGTGCACACACAAATACACATAATAAAATAAATTCCTTCATTCCACACTTACCTGCTGGTGCCTTTGTTTTGTTAAGGTTCTTAGGCTTGCGTTTCCTCGTCTGAATTCCCTCTTTTCTCATGGCTAAAGGCCTTGGAACCTGGGGATCCAAACAGAAGAGCAGATTGGTTTCTGAATGTCCTTAAGGTCCTCTAAGAGAACATGATTCCGGTTCTAACTTGTGGTCGAGCTGATTTAATTGAAAGCAACAACAAGGTGGAGCCCAAATTCCCTGGTCAAGAGAGATTCAAGATGCGCATCCAAATGGGAACAGGAAGGCAGATCACACCGTGGTACTGAGTGTTTTAATGCCAGAATTTACAACAGCTCATCTGACTGACTTTCCTGTTTAACTCAGTGCAGAAACATCTGTCTGGCTCATACCTGCTTTTTGGAAAGGCACCAAACCTATGTGGAGAGACCTCCCACTGAGGTGGTCAGAAAGACACTGGGATTTCAAGGAAGATTCTTTGGGTCAGGTGAGACTTCCTCTCTTCCACCTTAACTTCCAGCTCTGACCTGACTCTCCTGAATATTCTGTCATCTACTCTCAAGCACTGGATATCGAGAGACTTTTTAGTCAGGCACAAACTGTTCAAGCAAGAAATGTAAAATATAAAACAATTACTTATTGCTTGATGTGATTTTTTATATGTAAAGGTGTATGAAAATCCTAAAGCAGCAATCATAGAACCTGGAATGGTTTGGGTTGGAGTAGACCTTAAAGACCATTTAGTTCCAACCCCTCTGCCATGGGTGGGGATGCCAATTCCATGAGGAACAGAACTGGGGGCTGCCACTGAGGGCTTCTGTCTCTGCCATAGGGGTGGCCCCATTGCCACTGAGTGATGGGAGAAAGGCTGGAGATTAACATCCTGAATTCCTGCCATGCCTTGGACTGCAGGAGGACTCTTGTGGATATATCAGGCATGACATCAATACATGAAGCCACCACTGGCAGGAAGAGACTATCCAGACACCTGTACAAGAAAAGTCACCTCTCAGTCCCTGCAAGTCCACAGCCAAGCCTTAGCTGGGATCTGACACCTCGTGTGGAGGAGGAGCTCAGCCCTTCTTTGTGCTTCTGACTTGGCTTTTTTACTGAAGTGCCTGAATTTACGTGGGAAGAATCGGGGCCTGGTTTTATTAGGTCTTAAGACATATCTGCAAAGGGGACCTAATTAGTGTGTGAGAAACGCCCAGCGTGCGAGAAGCGCCCAGTGTGCCTCACCCCTTGCAGGGGGACAAAACCCAAAAGCACAGCAGGAAAAACAGCTCCGGGAGAGCGCAGAGGTGTGCAAAGAACCCAGCCCCAGCCTGGTGCCGCGGACACCCTCCCGCGGCGAGGATTTACCCCGTGGAGCTTCATGTAGAGTCCGCAGGCGTTGCAGACGGGCTCCCCCTCGGCGTTGCGGCGCCAGAGCGTGGTGGTGGTCGTGTGGCAGTTGGCGCAGGAGAGGCCGACGCGGCGCGACGCTGACTGCGGGGACAACGGGGAACACGTCAGCCCTGCACTGCCCTCACCAGCAGCACGTCCCCACGAGCTCGACCCAACACACCCCAGGCTTGCCTTTGCTCTTGCCTCTCTTATTTCTTTGGTTTTTTAGTTTTCCACCCTTTCGCAGTTGTCCACCTGCCTCTTTCTGCCCCTCTTGCCTTTCCCTTGCCTCCAGAACATCTCAGCTCTCCTGGGCCATCTCGGTGCCAGAGACACAAAACAGAATCATCAAGGTTGGGAAAGACCTCCAAGATCACCGAGTCCAACCTGTGACTGATCCCCACCTCGTCAACCAGCCCAGAGCACTGAGTGCCATGTCCGGGCCTTCCTTGGACACCTCCAGGGATGGGGATTCCAAACCTCCCTGGGCAGCCCCTTCCAATGCCTGACCACTGAAATTCTTCCTGATGTCCAACCTGAACCTCCCTTGCTACAGCTTGAGGCCATTTCCTCTTGTCCTGTCCCTCGTTCTCTGGGAGCAGAGCCCGACCCCCACCTGGCTGCCCCCTCCTGTCAGGGAGTTGTGGAGAGTGACAAGGTGTCCCCTGAGCCTCCTTTTCTCCAGAATCCCACAGGAACAGAGCTCCAAGTCTCCAGCAGGTCTGGTGGCAGCCTAGAGACCTCCCTGCACGTGGACACAGCTTCGCTGAGGTGTCTGGATCTCAGACCATCCGGCCTTTTCCAGCTCCCAAGCCCTTCCAGGCATGGTGGCTATCCCAAGAAAATGTTACCAATGCCATAAATGTTACACATTCCTTGCTGACTTTGTGCTAGGTTGCTCATGGAGCTGGAGGGGAAGATAAAAACAAGAGAAGCTTCCAGCAGCATTTTCCTCCTCTTGATAAAGAGGGATAATTAATAGGAATTCTCACTAATGAATTAGTGCAAGGAAGAGACCTGAAGTCCCTTCCTGGGTGAACTGGTTTAGTCAGGCTCAGAAGGCCACAGGGGAAAGCAACGGGCTTGAAGCCATACAAAATACAAGTTTTGAGCAGGGAAACAGAGTGGGAGGTGGAGGAAGAAAAAGCCACATCCTCCACGCCTGCCTGACTCTTCCCATCATCCTTCAAAGCCTTCGAGGCCAGTCAGTGAGAGAGGGAAGGTGCTGGGTGCCGGTGAGATCCTGCCTGGATCGGTCGGTGTCTGGAAGGGCGTTTCACAAGAGGGCGCTGGGTGCCCGTGGCTGCTGGCAGCGCTCGGGCTGCCGGTGTCACTTTGGTCACCCGCAGGGGTTTGGGCGCACACAGGGCTGAGCCATGCAGGGCAGGATGGGGATGGAGCCTCGTGGAAAATGAGGAGTGCGGAAACCTGTCTCTCAGGGGTGGCTTGGTGGCTGCTTTTAGCCTGTGTTCGTGATTGCAGAATGTTATGGAATCAGAGAATGTGGTAGGGTCTTAGAATTTTAAGCGGTTAGAAGGGATCTTAAAGCTCATCTAGTGCCACTCCCCTGTCATGGACACCTCCACCAGACCAGGTTCCTCAAGGCCTTATCCAACCTGGCTTTGAACACTCTTGGGGCACCCACAGCCTCCCTGGGTAACCTATTCCAGCATCTCACCACCCTCACAGTAAAAAATTCTTCCTAATATCTAACCTAAATTCCCCCTCTTCCAGTTTGTACCCACTGCTCCTCCCTGGTCACTCCAGTTCCTGATGAAGGGTCACGGCTTCCCTGTAGGAGCCTCCAGGTACTGGAAGGGGCTGTGAGGGCTCCACAAGACCTTCTCTTCTCCAGGCTGAGCAGTCCCAACTTTCTCAGCCTGTCATGATGGCCTCATGTCAGTGGGGACACACAGACCTTCCCAAAACCCCTCACCAAAACACGCAGGGAGCAGCAGATTATCAACACTGAGCTCACAGAATCATGGAATGGCTTGGGTTGGAAGGGACCTTGAAGATCATCCAGTCCCCCCACCTGCCATGGCAGGGACACCTTCCACTATCCCAGGTTGCTCCAAACTCCATCCAACCTGGCCTTGGACACTTCCAGGGATCCAGGGGCAGCCACAGCTTCTCTGGGCACCCTGTGCCAGGGCCTTCCCACGCTCACAGGGAAGAATTCCTGCCCAATATCCCATCTAAACCTATTCTCTGTCAGCTTGAAGCCATTCCCCCTTGTCTTGTCACTTTTGTAAATAATGTCTCTCCATCTTTCCTGTCGGCTTCCTTCAGGAAAGCTGCAATTAGGTCAACGCAAAGCCTTCTTTTTTCTAGGCTGAACAATCCTCTTCCTGTCCCCCAGGTTCCTTGTGCATACCCCACCCTGACCCCACAGGCTTTGGGATGCCCTGACCCGCCCTACAATGGGGCTCCAGTTCACCCAACGGATCTGGGAGCAGAGTATCCAAAAAAAAGTATCCAGAAAAGTCACCATGAAGTGAGGGGGTGACCCAGCAGTGACCAGGGACCCCTGTGGGTAAGAGGAGATGGCCTGGTACTGTCCTGGAAGTGGAGAGAGCTGCCATTCCTCCTCAAATGCCTGCAGGGATGCTAAAGCAAAGCCTGGCTTTTGCTGAACCAACACCACAAATCCCGAAAGCACTCTGTGTCCTACAGCCCCTTCCACTGCCCCTCTGATTGTCTGGAGGACTGCTCTGGGCAGCACAAGGTCTTGGAGTGTCCCAAGCATGAGAAAACCTGGCTTGTTTTGGAAAGCTGGCCCTCAGCTGGGCAGATGGATTCGAAACACCCCTGGCATCTCCAGCTGGCCGAGGTCTCTTTGCCTCCTGCTGCTCGCCCCACGCGTGTGATCCTGACTTACCAGCCTCCTCTGGGGTTTGAACAGGGGCCGGTTGATGCCGTTCATCTTGTGGTAGAGCCCACAGGCGTTGCACAGGTAGTGCCCCGTGCCGTCCCTCCTCCACAGCGGGGTGGACATGGCCCCGCAGTTGACACATTCTCGCCCCTCAGAGTAATCGTCAAAAAATTCTGCTGCCAGGATGGGAGAGAAGGGAAAAGACTCAGTTAATTAGGAGGCTGTATACCTTTAATTGCTGCTCTGGTTCTCACTTTAGCCCACAAGGGGCATCTCAAGAAATCACAAACATTCAGACTTTATAGGTTGCAAGAAACAACTCTTCCTTCTCCAAGGAATCACCCAGGGATTTTTGGGAAGAGGGACTCCTTTCCCTGCCATGCAGTGTTGGCTGCAGGACTTCTGTGGCAGCAGGGATGTGCTGGGACACAGATATCAGGAGACAGAAATAGAAACCTTTCCCTTCTGCTCTGACATTGCCCAATTTTCGAGATTGGCCACCACCAGGGCAAGCAGCTCTGGGGAGGGAACAGCCCTGTTTACAATCAGGGCAGATTCCTGAGACCACGGATAAACACAAACCCCACAGAGCAGAACTGCCCAGAGATCAGGCAGCTGCATCTCAGCTGGGCAGGGAAAACCATTCCATGTGCCCTGCTCCCCACGGGAATGCTCCTCACCCAGCCCCTCTGCCAGAGCGAATGGCTGCAGAGAGCCAAGAGGGAGATGTTCATGTGCCTTCACCCCATTCTCTGCATGGGAATCATCTCCTGGATCACGGGAATCCACATGAATGTTCCCTGCCCGTGGAAGGGGGTTGGAAATGGATGGTCTTTAAGGTGCCTTCCAACCCAAACCATTCCATGGTTCTGGGATTCCAACTCCAGCTCAGGCTGGCAGCTAACAGGCATCACTGGGAATTTCTGTGTGGCAGAGGCTCAGCTTTTGATGGAAATCTGTGTTGTGCTTGGTGCCACACCCCAGGGCTTGCTGCATTCACCCACTGCCTTCCTGGTACCTCCTGCACCGGGGCTCGGCTGCAGCTGGGATGTGAGGGACAATGGGACATGGAGTGATAGGAAAAGGGGGAATGGGTTTAAACTGCCAGAGACGTTTAGATCAGATGTTAGGAAAGAATTCTTCCCTGTGAGGGTGGGGAGGCCCTGGCACAGGTTCCCCAGAGAAGCTGTGGCTGCCCCTGGATCCCTGGAAGTGTCCAAGGCCAGGCTGGATGGGACTTGGAGCACCCTGGGATAGTGGAAGGTGTCCCTGCCCATGGAGGGGGTGGAATTGGATGATCTTTAAGCTCCCTTCCAACCCAAACCATTCTGTCACTCTATGAACTGCCCTGGGCTGGGCCAGTCCAGTCCCTCTGGCTGTGGCAAGGGGAGGTGCAAAGGTCAGCACAACACAGCTCGACTGCACCATCCTTTGGAAAGACACAGCTCACTCCCAGCTCCATACAAATCCTTCCAGAAGCCAAGAACTCCACTGTATTTTTTGCTTGTCCACCTGCTTTTTTACACAAAAATCTCAGCTTCCTGCTGGAAGACAATTGCTCCCCAAGGAGCAAACCAACAAAATTTGGCTTCTTGCTGAGCTGTGTCTCAATCCCATGTGGATTCTCTGATGTCTAGCAAGGGTTATGTTCAGACGTGGCCTTATTTTCTCTTTTCCCCAGACTATTTTTGGAAAATCTGCAGGAAACTGCAGGACCATGAAGCGGCCAAAAGACAAAAAAAATAATGAAGTGGCGCCAGTAAACAGAGACAGAGAAAAATATTCACGTGAGCCTAATTCTCTCTAGAAAATCAGGCTAAAAATAGCAGGAGATTACACCGAGTGCCCACAAGGAAATGGTAGAAAGCAGTAATTTATTGTACCCAAGCAGCTCTGGAGCCAGAAAAGCAGGAATCCAGTATCTTCCCAGCACCTTAGGAAAATCTCATTACCCTGGAGCAATTCTGGTGGTTTCGAAAAGACGGGAATCCCTCCAGGTGATTTTTATCCACGTGGATTCAGTGATACCATGACCCTCACTTTCCCCCTTAAAATGACAATTGAGTCACAGCCAAAATCTAGATCAAATAAACTTCCTTTGAAAAGAGAAGGGATTGGAACAGCTGGTCAGGAAAGAACTCGTTTCCTTGAAAAATCTCAAGAAAGGAAAACATTTCACTGCTTTTTTTTTTCATCTTAGAAGTTGTTGAGGTTTTTGATTTTCATTTTCCAAAGAAAAAGCCAAAGTATTTTCACAGTAATTTTTGTCCTGTAAAAAAAAAATCCCTTCTTCTTTGAAAATAATTCAGAGTTGTGGACATAATCCAGGGAAAATTTAACAGAGCAGAGGTAATCAAAAGGTAACAGTTAAATTTGAGTGATTTGAGTCGTGTCTGTGACTAATTACAAAAAAATAGTCTTTCCTGGAGATTTTTTCCACCAGGAAACCAAAATATAATTAAAAAAAAAAAGGAGCAATTTCCTAATAGTCCCTCAGAAATGTTAAGAATTGGACTAGCTCTTGAATAAGAAGGACCCTCAAAAAAATGTCAAGTATGGATGCATTTTTGGTTTTAGAAAAACATAAGTCTCCTATTTTCTGGCAATTAACAAATCTGCTGCTGAATTCTGAGTGTTATTTCTCAAGAGTGGACACCCAGCTCCAGTGCCCAACAATATTTCCACTGTTGGTTTCTCATCAACATCCAAAAGACCAGAGCAAACCTGCCTTGAGGCCTGCTCTCCTTTTCCATCTGCATTGTGTGATATTCTTCCCGATTTCTTTGCTGTTTTGGGGTTGTTTGGGGTTTTTTTTTCTCCAGTTTCCATGGGATTTGGACTGGAGCGTCTCTCTGGAGGGACTTTCATAGAATCACACAATGGTTTGGCTGGGAAGGGACCTTAAAACCCATCTCATTCCAACCCCCTGCCATGGGCAGGGACACCTTAAACTATCCCATGTTGCTCCAAGCCCCATCCAAACTTTCCCTGGTTGAAGTTTCCAAAAGTTCCCTTCTGCTTCCGCGGCAATAACATTTGTGAGACTTTCCCAGCAGCAGGCAAAGGTGATCCTTGTGAACGTTCATAAACAGGAATCATTGGTGTTTGAGAGGGGGAGGGACAGACCTTGTTCCCAGGGGACACCGAGGCTCCACGCCATGGGTGGCTCTCGCTAATCACGGCCCATATCAGATGGGTGTGTCCCCTCCGGGCAGCACCCAGTGCTGAGTCAGATGACACCCATAGAGTGCAACCTGGTTAAAAACATTCCTGCGGCCCTGTCAGAGCTCTTTGACCTCGGGAGGTGTCACCTGGAGGAGAAATATCCTCACCTGCTTCAAAGAATGCTTTGGGATGGCAAAGGAGGTGTCTTGGACACTGCTGGATGTTGATATGGGCTTGGTGCGTGTCATTTATTGAACAAGGGGTGTTTGGGCCCTAAGGAAGTGGGAAACAAGGGACTGGATTTCTTTCTAGATTAAATTTTATTTTTACAATTATTATTTTGTATATATCAAATTATATATATGTATATAATTTCACAGCATCACTAAACTCATGGATGAGGCTGCTGAGCAGAGCTCTCTGGGTGTCCTTCTGGCCACACATCGCCCCTGCTCTCGAAAACCCTGAAGATCTACAAAATAATGAGGAATTATCACCTGGAGACCTGCAGCCTGTGCAGTTTGATATGGGTGGGTGTCCAGGGCCCAGGAAACCGAAACGTTCCCAGGGCTCAGAGCCCACAGGAGCCAGGATCCACCATCAGCCTGAGCTATATTGGGCAGGGAGGTCACCGGGCTTCAAGTGCACTAATTGTTTAATTTGTCACTGTAATTAATAATGGGGATTAAGGAGACTCCCCAGGAAAAAGCAGCGAAGTGTTTTCTTGGCTTCTGGCTCGGGGCTGGAGCTCTAAATCCTGGCATTATGAGATCCCCTGACACTTATTCCTTGTACTTTGCAGCCGGGAAAGGAAACGTTTATTCAGGCAGCAAATGGCCCGAGCGGCTCCCGGAGAGCCCTGAACAATGAGGGGGGAAGGAAAGGCTCCCCCAGTCGCACTCAGGGCAATAATTTCCGTTCTGTGGCACAGGAGCCGCTGCCTGATAGTGGAGATTTATGGGTCCATCCGGTGACCTCTGTAATGGCCTTTCTGCTGGAAAGATTTACTCCCTCTCCCGAAGCCAGGTACAGCCGGCACTGGGACAGGGTTGAGGAAAGGATTTGCTGATCAGGCTGAGAAGGCCATCGGCCCACGGCTGGGGGAGCCTCATGTGTGCTGAGTGGCCTCATCTTCCTCTTTGAATGTTCAGCTTCCCCACGTGCCTTCGCCAAGCCCTTATCTTGTATCTTGGGATCACTCAGTGCTTTTTATGGGCTGGGTCCCTGGTGTTGACTAATCCTGATGGCCTTCTACTTAATTCTTCATAAAACCCTGCCTTTAGTCAATGAAGGAGCTTCTCACTTGAAAGCAGATCATGAAATCTCACTGAATGACCAGTGGAGAGGATGCATTGTGTCCCATCCCTATCCTGGTCATCAGCTTGCTGTGTAAAAGGAGATTTTTTTTCCCCTCACATCTACTGTTTATGAGCACTGCGAGGTCCCCAGGGCAGGAAATGTCACTTGTGTGTTGCACAACAGCCTCCTAATCTTGGGTGAGGCCTTGAGTACGCTCATGTCAGGAATACTTTCCACAATGGGACATCCAGTCCCTAGGGAGCCAGGAGCAACTCCTAAGTAGGGCACTGGGGTCTGGTGGGGAACAAAGAATTCTTGGATGTGGCCCTTGTGACACTTGGTCATTGGGAGGGGTCCTTCACATCCACTGAGATCAACCTGCACGGACAATGCTGGGATCAACAGGAAAGCAGATCGGAGCCCCCCCAGGCAGCCCACACCTCCAGGCACCTTTCCCAGCAGGGATAGGTCATGAAAGTACCTCTGACCAAGGATGTGACCCACCCAAAGTCTGAGGACTTTCGCCTTCCCAAACAGGAGAAGCAGATCCCCGCTTGCTGCAAGTCAGATGGGATCAGAGGGAGCTTGCCCAGGGCTTGAAGCGACTTCTTTGGGTCTTCCCACCCTCTCTGCAAACCCCAACTCCACCAGCCTGGCACTACATCCATTCCTAAGTCCAGACCTTTGGCCTTCTCTTTAGAGCTTCCCATCCCTGGAAGTGTCCAAGGCCAGGTTGGAGCAGCCTGGTCTGGTGGGAGGTGTCCCTGCTCATGGAAGAGGGTGGAACTGGATGAGCTTTCATGTCCCTTCCAACCATTCTGTGATTCTGTGATTAAATCTGTTCGCATTGGAGAAATCATCTTGAACACATAAACGTGATGGATCAGGACCCAAAAGAACAATAACAGGAAAAGGAAGGATTTTGAATCCTTCAGTTCAGAGCCAGCATCCAGTTTATAAATTTCTCTTCCCAAACCAGCCTGTGGAAGGGGACAAAGAGCCCTCCCTGCCCTGGTTTGGGTCAGACCCTCCTGCATGGGAAACAACGAGGTTGTCTTCTACTTCCCTCCAGCCCCCTCCTGCCTTCACCCTCTCTGGATGGAAAGAGACTTCCATTAATATAGCACTGGAGCTTTGTTTACAGCTGGGGAGATATTTGATATCAACAGTTCCCCCTGCAGAAGTGTCTTCTCAACCCAATGAAGCAACTCAGCAAAGGAGAAACTGTCCTTCAAACACAGCCAGGCCACTTACAGCCTCTAAACAGAGCCTGAGAGCAGTTTTCCCAGCAGAGAAGCAGTTTCCTAAAACAATTTGTTATGATAAGAGGTGAGAGCCACGATCCTGTGTATACACAAACCCCAAATGGACTCTCAGGGGCACTCGCAGCTGAGGGAAAGGACGTGGACACCCTGGAATCCCACGCAGGACAGCCTCATCTTCTGCTCCAAGGGACAGCCACAACAGCACGGCAGGGGAAAGAGGATTTACCATTCCCAGCCCAAATCCCAATATTGTTCCCACTAAAAAGTGACATTTTGGAAATCCTTTCTACTCTTCAAGTCTTTTGGGCTCCTTTTAGCCAGCATTTTGTTGCAGCTGGAGGAGCTGAAAGTCACATCTTCTATTTCTTTGGAATGGGTTGAGGTGTTCCCATGGACTGCGTGATTCCAGAAGCTGAAGTTTCAAGGGGGAAAACCAATCAAAAGGTTTCTGGTCAGATCACAGCAGCTAAAAGTGCTGGTTGGTCCAGGATTGTGGCAGAGAAGTGCTGAACTGGAAAGGAAGGTGGCAGCAAAAAAAAAGAGAAGAGACAAAAGAGGAATGGGCAGGGAGTTACTGCAAAGTTAAAAAGCCCAAATTTATGCATGGGGGAGCTCTGTAGCCAAGGCAAAGCTGTCAGTGAGCCTTTTCTTTATCTGTGGGGACATCACCAGCTTGGCAAACAAGCTGGGATGAGAAAGTGAGGATGGAGCTAGTGGAGTCAAGGGTGTTTCTGTAAAAACAGGTTCTGCTCATTGGCTTTTCCCCCTCTGCTCCCTCTTCTCTGCCTGTTTCCTCTCTGACAGAATTTGGGGGGAAATTCACCTAGGGTCCCACTGTTTTAGAGACAAGGGGGATCTAAGCACAGGGAGAGCAGGACTGTGCCTGTCTGAGCAGTGCCCATCACCGGACGGGGAGCTGTGGGAACGTGGCTCCCTGCTCTGCCCTGGTCTGGACTAACAGAAGGCATCACCTGTGTGACTGAGGAACTGCAGGAACTGGAGCACCAGGTAAATTCCCCACACTTAGCCAGAAACACGGTTTCAAGCAAAAATCATCGTGGTGCAGGCTCACAGAAATGGCTTGATGCCATCCCAGAAAGTTTTAGGGTTGATCTGACACGTCTGTGGTGGAGAAAACGGCTGTGTACCCAGTTGGCTGCCTAGGCCAAACAGTTTTCCCTCTGAAAACATAAAGACTCTACTTATTGCAGAGGAAACATTCACCCTGCAGTCTGGCTTTCCAGAAGGCAAAGAAATCTGTTTTCCCCGGCTTCGCGAAACACCACGGCGAGACTGTTCCCGTGCAACCCTTCCCAGGCCAAATGTTTCACGTCAAGGCAAAGGGAACATCGTGTCCCTCCCCTGCAGCACTCCCTGCTCTGCCTGCAGCAAGCCAAGGTCTGTGGCACACACCATTGCCAGCAGCCAGGAATACTCCTTTCCTTTGTGGATGTGTTTTCCGCGCTCTGAAGGACGGTGGAGGTGGAAGCAGCCAAAGGAGCAGCTGAGATCATGTGCAAGAGGGCCGTGATGGGAAGGTTGGGCAAATTCTGGGCCTGGCTTGGAGCTCAGGCTTGACTCTGCAGTAGGATGCCCTTGAGTGAAGCTTTTCATCTGGTGGTGACACTGTCCTTGCCCCGTGACAAGGAGTGACACTGGAAGGGGCAAGAGCACAACTTTCAAAGGCCACAGGCAATGAATTTAAAAATGGGTGGAAGATGGGTGGGTGGAAACAAACTGGATTCTTCTATATCAGATCTAGACAGTGTTTTGGGAAGGGGTAGGAGCTGGGGGGATGGCTTGGAAAAGCACTGACAGCTCTGCAGCACACCAAACCCACCAGAGCCCAAATCATCCAGCCCTGTGGTTGTCCCAGAGCTGAGGGGAGAGACAGTCCACACACACACACTGAGGTGCCATGCCCCACATCCCAAAGGTGCAGGAGACAGAAATGCAGACATCCCTGAGGGGCTTCTGGTGGGACTCTCTTGGTCACCTCTTTGAGAGGGACCTGGTGCCCAGCAGCAGCTTCTGCTGACTCTCAAGTTGTGCCTGAGTGAGCACCCACCCACCAAGGTGACCTCCCCTTCCTTACTCCTCCTTGCAGTTCTTGCACTTGTAAATATCTGAGGCTCCTCTGATAAACAGGAGATTCCTCCGCTTATCGACTGTCCAAATATTTTTTAACAAATCTCAGATTAGCATGGAGAGCCCAAGGAATGGGCAAGATGGGGTCAGCCACAGCCTGGGGCCTGCTTGGCAGGAGGCACCTGGAAATGGTCTTTCTCTCTTTTGACAAAGGAAAAGGAGCCACGGCCTTGCCCTCCTTGAAACCTGGCCCATCTCCAAGTGGATGTGCCTGTCAAGAGACTCTTCTTTGATGGCCTCAGGGAAGGGAGAGCGAGTCCAAAATGCAGAGGATTAGGAAAGCTTGGGATTTACAGTGCCATGATCCCTCCTGGGCAGCTGTTTCTGGGTTGGGAACAGGTAGTGGGTCATGTGCAGCCATTCCTGGTGTCCCCACAGGGCACCACAAGCAGGTGTGCTCTGGAGTCCTGCCAAGCTGCTGCCCCGTGGCTGAGCCATGGGAATTGGCCTTATGGCTGTGGGAGAACTGGTAAATCCTGACCCTGAGCCCTGCCAGCAGAGTGTGGCCATGTTCAGGTGCTCTGAGACCCCAGTCAAGAGTGTTTGCACCCAGACTGCCCAGGAGCTGCACCAGGAGATTCTGGGCTCGGGGTGAGATGGCCTATGCTGGACCATGCCAGGGGCTGGCAATTATCACAGAGTCACAGAATATCCTGAGCTGGAAGGGATCCACAAGGATCGTCGAGTCCAGCTCCTGCCTCTGCACAAGACAACCCCAAGATGATTCTTCATCTGTGGTTGAAGAACATGGTCTGTTGGGTTTTCTAAAGGAGATGGGGGAATGTCCATCCTTGGGCATTCCAAAGCCTCATCCACATGAAGTCACTGCCCTCAGCCTCTGCTGTGCTGGTTGTCCTGCTGGGATACTATAATGTGCATTTCTACAATCCTGCAACTCCAGAAACTCAAAGTTTGGGGTGGATTTTTTTCCCAGATCAGAAGGACAGACATTTATCCAAAGCAAACAGGCAAAATCTTTCTTACAGGAATACAAGCAATTGTATTATTGTTATTATTTTTGTGTGTGTGGCATATATCTATATAAACATATATATTTGTATATATACACATAGCATGTCATAGAATCACAAAATGGTTTGGGTTGGAAAGGATTTTAAGGACCCTTTAATTCCAGCCCCTCTTCCATAGGCAGGGATGCCTGGGATGTCCTTAGGAATGCCATTGTAGCAAATTAGGAATCATCTCCAATCAATTCTTTCTAGTTTTGCTATTAAAATTATGATTATTATTATTATTGTTCTGTGACTGTATAGAATATAACTATATAGAATAATATGTGCATATATATTTATATGTGTGCACAACTATAACATACACAGATATATTTTTTTAAACTCATTTTATACATGTAAAACATATATGATTATTTTAAAAACCTCACTTTATAAATATAAAACATGTCCACACCATGTGTAGGAATATATGGAATGTGTAGGACTGCTCCACATATCCAATCCTTCCCTGAGCACAACAGCACCGACCAATACTGACATATCCAAACCCCTGTCCCAGTTTTCTTCTAATTTCACTGATTTAGACATAATTTCACTAATTTCACATTTAGACACAGGCTCTGCCTCCAGTTCGGAGCTGTTCCGCTGACAAATCCCACTCGGAGGAGCTGCACCAGCACAAGCCAGGCCAGATCCCGGCCTCCCTGCGGGCCTCTGGCCAGGGACAAACAAAAAGGTGTTTGCTACGGCTCATCACATTAGAGGGGACAGTGAGTTTGTCTAACCCCTGGCCCTTCTCTTTTCCTCTTTTATTAGTTATTCTGGATGTTAAGTCAACTCAGCCCCCGAGCGGGGCGGGAGGAGGGGATGATAAAGCATCTGCAAAGGTCACTTCGCAGCCCAGGCCAATAAAACGGCAGGTACCGAACTTATCAGGGCCGCATATAACTTGCAGTTTTTCTAACTCAATTGATTGGACTTTTTATCTAAAATAGCAGGCATTATAAGATAGGCGAAAGTCGAGATAAGGAGGAGAACTGAGTAGGCCTCGAATCAAGATCAGCCTGGGGACAGGTTCAAACTCCCACACCTGCCCCAGAGGAATCAATGAAAGTTTCTTGGCGCCGTCCGCTCGTTTTGAAACGCTGCTGAAGTTGGGTGAACTTTGAGACTGCGGCGTTTATTCTGTGATTATAATTAACCTGCTCACCCGTTGTTATTGATTTGTGTGGAGGGAGGTGGCAGAGCCTGACTGGGATGAGGGTTTGGGAAGAGAAATGCTTGGGGAGGGCAGGCAGCTCTGGCAGAGTGAGGCCCTTCCCTCGCTGGAGGCGAAGGAGGATTTCACCCTCCTGCTTGTGCTCCTACTCGTTTTGGGAAGTGGAAAGGCCCTCAAGCCCACATCTCCACATCCAGAGGGTCGGAATAAATTACAGCATCACTGATCTGTCCCATCCAAGTAATGAAGGACTGAACATGGGGAAAGTCACTCCCAGGAGCCAGAACGTCATCCCAGACCCTGGGCATGTGAGGAAGAGACATCCCCCCCCAAAACCAGCTGCCCCTCTCATGCTCCACACCAGCCAGGCATGTCCCAGCTCAGAGTCCTTCCCAGCAGCCAGCCCCCCAGGCAGGCAGCCCCTGCGGCCAGCACTCCCTTCCCAAAATAATCTCAGACATCTGGAACCAAACATCATTCGGAGGAGTCCTGATGTCTGGGGCTCAGGACCTCACTGATTTTTTTTTTTACAGCTCCAGCACTGCAAGCCCTGAATGTTGAATAATGGTGGCTCGCTGGCTTGCAAATCCAAGAGTCTGGCTTGGAAACTTATGGGAGTTTAAACAATAAATATTTTAGATTTTTTTTTTTGCCTCATCTAGGATTTCAGCATGAAGGAATCAGGGTTTCCCAGCCTCTCCCTTGTCCAGGAAAGCTGTTCTTTCCCTTTCTGAAAGAGCAGAGCCTGACATACAATAACAGGATTCCAGAAGCTGGAGCTTGAAGGAAAATTGAGGTGCACCAAAGCACAAGGGATGGCAACAGCCCAGGTTGGGCAGCTGAGAATCCAGCAAGAGGGAAATGTTTCCTGAACTGTCTGGAAGTGTTTGCAGGGTCAAAGGGGGCAGCTCAGTCCCCTGGCCCTCAAGGTCAGAGGACAACTTGGGATTTCCTTAAATATTATAGACACAGAGAGCTCCATGTGGAAAACCCAGGAAGAATTGGCAAAATCTTGCCTGGAGGGACTGGCGTGGTCTCCTTCTCCCCCCCTCTACTTCATCTCTGCCCCCAAATTTGGGTTTTAACGTTTTAGGAGAGTCCGATGGCAGCGGGAACCCAGCACCATCCCAGCTCCCTGTAAATCCACCACGCTGGAAGCGTCGCCCAGCTGAAAAGGGCTGAGCTCTGGGAAGGAGAGCAGGAGCAGGGAGCAGCGTCCCACCACGGGACCTCTCCTGAAATGCTCCCCCGGCAGACACCAACTTAATTCCCAGGGATTAGGAGGAAGCATTTCCAGGCAGCAGTTTTGTTATCCCACATTCAGAAGCGGCCCAGTACCAGTCCCTGGTGGAGACGGGAGATCAGCCCTGCGGGATCCCTCATCCGGCTGCCCTCACCCCACCTCTGCTGGAAAAATTATTATTTTTTGGCTTTCCGGGAGTTTTTTTTTTTCCTCTTTCACAAACAAAGTGAATTTCTGAGTCTCTCCCAAGGCTGGTGTGAGTGGTTCGAGCCCAGCTCGCTCCGATAAGGGTCTCACAACCTTTAGGGGTGACTAAAAATAATTTCAAAAGCACCACAAATTCCTTCGTGCTGCAACATATAAACCAAGTGGCTACTTTTCATGAAAAATAAAGGAAGATCCCACTGGATTTTGGGGTAAAACATGTAAATTCCCATGTAATTTGCAGTGGGCTGAGTTTCCTCCCTATGGAATCTACTTGCACGGGCCTGATCCTGCACCAGCTCCCAGCGAACCTCCCTGTGCTTTAAGTCAGGGATGGCTTCAGCTCTGAGCAAGGAATGAGAGTATTTTTGAGGCTTTTTTTTTGGTCACAATCCATACAGAATTTGTTTTTTAGGGGATGGCTGATCCTAAAAACCTGAACAGGTTTGGCCTTAGAAAGACACAGAGAGCAAATATACATTGGAAAGACCCAACTTTCCTCCCCCCAAAGCAAAACTTCATCCTACATTTAGGTATCCACCTCATTAAGCAAAAAACCCCCTCTGTGCCAGCAAATAATTGAGAACAAAATTAATCACTGGGTACTTCTTGGAAAAGAAAAAATTATTTTCTCTTCCAGTTGACGCTGCCCCAAACTTGGCTTTAAAACCCAGGCCTTGCCAAAACTCCAAAGCTGAAACATTTCAGCGCTGATGGCGGGGTCAGATCTGCATCCAGCTTGGAAAATCTCTGCCTGGCTCTTCTTTTGGAGCAGACCCAGCACCCTCCAGTTCTTTTTTTGGGGGATGAGAAAATCCAGCCCGAGCTTATCATATTGAAAAGGAAATCGCCGCCGAGCGCCGTGAGCGTTAAAAAAGGCGCAAGAGCGCGGGGAATGCTGCAAACTCAACGTACCCCACAGCAAGGAAAAAAGGAAAAAAAGGAGAAAAGAAAGCCCCCAACATTTTTGGAGTTGGTTTGAAAACACGGGGGTTTTCAAAAGAGCCTTTCATGCCACTCGTGCCAACAGTGACGGAATTATTTTCAAGGGCTCGTGTGTGGGGAAAGACCTCAGTGGTCAGACTGGCAGATAATTGGGTTTAATTTGTCATTACAGATGTATTTACAGCTTGCGTCCGGTCACCGTGACCGATGGTGTGGGGAAGACTTGGAAAGGCAGGAGAGGTTTTCATATTTTGCCGCAATGTGGGACGTGACTGTGGACAGCTGCGAGGGTTTTGTCCCACGAAGGAGAAACACCGATTTTTCTTAAAATTAAAAAAGAAAATACCCTCAATCCGACCTTCTAATGAAATGTGCTTCTATAATTTGGGTTAATTTGGGAGGCCAGAGCAAATTCTCACCTGTTTCCCCCGTTATTTAAGCGGTGTTTCACACTCGCACACCAAAGGCGAATTTACACCTTCCTGCCAGACGGCAGCGCGGATTCCGACCCGCCGACAAGGTGAATATTTGGCATTTCCAGATATTCCCTTCTCCCTTTTTGCCGTCCTGCAGGCATAATTACAGACATTCCCCATTCCAAAGCAACTCAGACCTGTAACAACCCAATCTGGCCATTACAACCGAGGGGTTTTGGCAGCGTAATCGCATTTTTTTGGGATCCCACGTCCCTGAAACGCGGGACCGGCGCAGCAAAAATCTGCATTTCTGCCTTTCCCTCCCAGCATCAGCAAAACTTTCTTTTCTAAGCCTGTGGACTGAGCTCTTGAGTGTGATTCCCACCTGGTTTTGCAGCCAGCAATGAGCCCCCAAATGGGAAGGAGACTTTTTGTTAAGTTTTTTATAATTGGGTTGCAAAAGCCTCGAAGGACCCAAGATTTCGGCTTCCTCTGCCCCGTGAATCCCTGGGCAGGGAGAGATCCTCAAATATCCCATTTCTGCACCTCCTTTTCAATAAGGAAATTGCAGGGAGGGAAGGACACACCGGGCTGGTGCGTGAATTTGGGAATAAAACCTCTCAAAGTTGATACATTATATTTGCATTCCTTTTTTTTCCTAGGCTTGCAAAGCTCCACAGGGCTCAAGGAGCAAAAGTTTCAGCCCAGAGCCCTGCACCAATGAGAAACAAAGCTCTGAAGGTTTTGAGATAAAACTATCAATTTTTTAAAATTGAATTTTCCTTAGAATTGCATTTTTCCACCTTTATTTTAACAGCCCCTGCAAAAATCCTCCCCCAGCAACAACAGGCTGCCGACCTTCAGGTCGGCATAAAATGCCACTTTTCCACCCAGTTTGGGATTTTATTTGGTGTTTGGTGCTTTGTTGATTTTTTTTTCCATAAATCCTTAAATTTTCAGAGTGAGGTGGTTTGCCCAATCAAAATACCTCTCTGCATTTGGGAGAACCAGTTTTGGGGAGCCCCTTTCTGCTGGCCAAGCCAAGATTTTCTCATCATCAGAAGAGCACAGAGGTGTCAGGATTGGGCCTGGTTTCCTTTGGAATACCCTGCCTGATAAACACGCATCTGTTTCCAAGAGTTTCTCCTCTTTCCCTTAAAACTTTTGGCAAAAAATACAGAGAGAGCAAAATACAGGCTGTCTTAAAAAAAAAAGAAAAAATTGCTGTTATTGTCACAGGGATAAAGAAATGCACATGGATGTATTTGTGGAGAGGAAAATAATTAATCCCGGTTTAATAAAATCTTAGATTAAGCACCACCATCCACTGCCTGAAAATTTACTGCTCTGCAAAAATTCATGAACGTTATAATATTTTATATACTACCCCATGGCTGTTCTATGCAACATAAAGATTTCTATCTGGTGGCACAGTACGATTTTTAATTAAGGAATTGAATTATTAATAAGGGTGACAGAGTGCCCGTGATGGGGTTATTTTTATAATTATTGTTGATTTGTTTGCAATTTAAATTGTACTGCCTGGGGGCTTGCAGGGGGGAATAAACAATTGTATGTTCGAGCTTGATCTTGTTCAAAGATTAGAAACCCCGGTTCTGTGGGTTTCATCCCAAATCCCAGACTGACGGGTGACAATTAAATTAGGAGGGAGAGCAGAAGGTGGATTCAAACCCCAAGGAGGGAACAAAGCCCTGGGCGAACCTTCCCCGCCGGCGGGGCTGAGGTGAGAAATGCGGCCGCTTGCGAAACGGGGGTGGAGGGTCCTGTGGAAAGTGCAGACACGTCCTACAGCCCCTTCCCGATATGCTACAGCCCAATCCCTCTGTCCTAGAGCTCCATCCCACTGTTCTACAGCCCCATCCCGATCTCCTACAGCCCCATCCCGCTGTCCTACAGCCCCATCCCGCTGTCCTACAGCCCCATCCCGCTGTCCTACAGCCTCATCCCGCTATCCTACAGCCCCATCCCGATATCCTACAGCTCCATCCCTACAGCCCCTTCCCGATATCCTACAGCCCCTTCCTGATATCCTACAACCCCATCCCGATATCCTACAGCTCCATCCCGCTGCCCTATAGCCCCTTCCTGCTGTCCTACAGCCCCATCCCGATATCCTACAGCCCCATCCCAATATCCTACAGCTCCATCCTGCTGTCCTACAGCCTTTCCTGCCATCCTACTCTCACATCCCTCTGTCCTACGGCCCCATCCCTCCATCCTGCAACCCAATCCCTCCATCCTACAGCGCCATCCCTCCGGGATCAGGGACAGGAGAGGTGCTGGGCCCCCCTCACCGCCTGCCACCCCACAGGGAGCAGCCACCTTGTCCTTTGGTGCGTGGGGAAGGTCAGGGGCTGCTGGAAGGGCAGAGGGTTGTAACAAATGCCAATGAATCACTGGGAATGTCAGCCCCGGGATGCGGCAGGGCAGATCTCTTAGCATCCCTATGGGAAAGCTTAAGATCTGGTTCCCAATCTCTCCCCCACCGGCAGCAGAAAGGACATTTTCCAACCCGGTGCCTGCTCCAGGCTTTGATCTTCCCAGATGCTGTTGCTGTGTTCCAGCAGCGCCTGGCTGGGAAGCCCTGACTTGGATTTAGCAAAAAAAAAAACAAACCCAAAAAAATCCAAAAAGCACCAGCAATGCCCACAGCCCTCAACTTGATTTATTCCCAACCACAGCAACCTCCGCGATGCCACAGCAAAAGTAAAATCCCCGCTGGGAGCAAAATAAAAGGGAACGGGGGTGGCAATCTGGGATCTGAGCGTCCTTCCCCAGCCCGGAGGGATCCAGGAGGCAGCGAGGGGCTGCGGGCTGGACGCGCTCGCACCCCCGTGCCGCCCTCCATCCCCGCTCCCCTCTGCCCGGGGAAGGGGCAAGAGCCAAACTGCCCATCCAGGCGACTTTTGGGAGCGATTTCAAGAGATTTTTGGTGCCGGCGGCGAAGTCTTTGGAGAGGGGATTCTGCAGCTGGTCCTTTTCATGCCTCATTAAGTCGGGAATTCGCAGTAACTCCATCCCAGGCAGTGCCCGGGGCAAGTTCACTGCCGCGACCACAGGGTCCGATCCTGCTCTTCAGGGTAACGAAATCAGTCACCAAACTTACCCTGAAAAGCCCAAATTTGGCTTTCTGAACTCTCACCAGGGCAAGTTTTGCAAACGGACCCGTGTGTTTTACCCGCCCATCCTTCCCAGTGCTTTACACCCAAGCCAAAATTCCTCAATTTAGGGAAAAACAAGAAGACTTGTATTTCTTTAAGTGTTGTTTTCTTCAAATACATTTTCTATAACTTTCTTTTCCCTCTGTGTTTCTTCATTGTTACGGGGATATATTTATGTAAAACAGGAGGAAAAAAGTCATGCCCAGTTGCATAGACTGCGAATTTGTGTGTGCACATTCAGCTATACCTGCCTAGACTTGTTTTTTTTTTTAAAAAAAACCATGATAATAATTAAAATTTTAGTGACTGCTGGGGTGCTCTGCATTTAGCACGACCCGAAGGTGGTGGCTCCTTAGGAGAAGAAAATGAGAGCCCTGCAAATCCCACTCGGTTTAAAAGGATTGTGTTTCCACCTTGAGATTCCTAGCTGTGCAGAGAACAAAATTACTTTTAGCCCTAATAAAAGGCAAAGAAGGAGTCAACTCCACCGTGCCAGGGTTTCTCAGGCGCTGACCAGGCTCGGATGTGGGATTAAAGTGGGTCTGTGACGCGAGCAATCCACAGCGGTGTCCCCCCCTCCGCTACATCTTCCAGTGCCTTCAGTTTTCCAGGGGTTTTTAACATTAAAATCGTTAAAGTAAAACCCTTTCCCAGCTCAGAACCCCTCTACAAGCCTCACACAACGCCCTCGATGCCCAAAGCATCGCTCGGCTTCCAGGAGGGACCCGGGACTCAGGGAGGAGAGGGAACGGGGCAGGTCTGGACCTTAAATTGCTTCCCAGAGGAGCTGCCTTCCAAAAATCCATTCTAATCCTGATTTTAAACCTCGCCAGCTCTCAGGCAGTTCACTTCACATATTTTCTCTCTCTTTTTTTTTTTT
>VZTJ01004381.1:409612-472871 GCA_013397795.1 Orthonyx spaldingii | reverse complement strand
AGGCAGAACAGAGCATTCCGCACTACTGGGTGCTGGGGAGAGAAAGCCTGTGATTAGGAGGCTGGGAAGAAATTAGGTTTTTGCCTAACTAAAAGCACATCATCCTACTGAACTTTCAGGAGAGGACTGCCAGAAGGAGGTCTAGAAACAAGTAGGGTACAATGTTTCCCAGATGTAACAAAATTGACAGTGCATACTTCTTATATCACAGAGCCCAACAACCAAGTAATTTTTCCAGTCTGGAGGAAATTCTGGTCAGGACTGTGTTGCCATAGACTGACACAGCACAACAGGCTCAAGTTAGGGTGCAGACACATACAGTCACAAGCAGGGGAATCTCCAGCAACGCAATGGTGATGTAGGCTGTCAGCGCGACCTCGTTGTCCACTCCGCCCTGCAGGGAAACACAAAGGTAGATGCTGACCCCACCCAGTTTCATATCTTCAGTCTTTTCTCCCACTCCAGTGGGCATACCCTATTCTGAACTGCAGACCTTCAGATTGCCTCCTTGCTCTTGCAGCTGATGTGAAGGTATCACCGATAAGTACAGAATGGTGCATGGCTCCCTCCCTGGTGTTTGTCATTGGCATGGGAATATCCCATCTGCCTATGTGCTCAGGTAGCTCAACTGGCCCCATCTGACTTATGGCCAAGTTCTAGTCCTACAAAGAAACAACCAGGGAGACCTGTTACCTTCATAGCATTGTTCAGGAGTATCCCAGAACTCTGGAAACAGCCATTCTCCTTCTGTTTGTAGGACAGCCAGCTCAAAGCATCCTGAATGTGCCTCTCCTCTATGAAGATGTGATGCCGGGCCTGGGCAAAGGACTTGAGGACAAAAGCTGTGAGCCTGAAAGGGAGAAAAAGAAAGGGCCTGAGTAGGCCTGTTGCCCATCTCGGTTGAAAGGGCCCACGTGCAGTTCACCTGCCTGGAAACAGGCAAGAAGGCCTGGGGAACTGTGGGCCAATTAGTCAGTCCTTGTGTATATTATATCCTCACCTCAAAAAATTCTGTCAAAAAACTGCTTTTCACCTTGATTTTTGTCTCTCATTGTTGTTGCTCACTTGGCCCAAAAAACCCTGTGATTCCTTTGTGCTGAGACTACAGTTTGAAGGACAATGATTGTTGATCTGTCTCTAAAACAAACTCTTTGAAAAATGTAGGCAGTTGCATGCCAATTAGCTAAATATGCATAACAGTAGTACTCAAAATTACAGGAAAAAATAATTAAATTCCCACTAACTCATGGTCTGCTGATAGAACTCTTAAACTGTAAATCCATGCTTCGTGGGTTTCCCAGAACTCCCCTAGAATTTTAAAGTAAAGCAGAACATGTTAAAAGAGTTTTTGTTAAGAGTTGTTGCAAGCAGTTATGGAAAAGAAGCAGGCATGTGGTAAGATGCCACTATGCTGTCAAAAGCCAATTACAGTTTCAGAAACTAAAAGCAAATCGATGGTGATTAGTTCTTCCATTCTTATTCTTACTTAAAATTGAAAATGCATGACGATATACAGGAGCAAGTCACAACTTTTCAATAAGTCAAAATGGCAACACACGTACTCCTTCAGTATGTCTTTGCTTAGTAGCATACAAACACTTGAAAAAAAAACATTCAGAACTGCTCTTGGATTATCAACTTTTCCACTTGTGTTTCCTCATATGTTTATGGAACCATCCTTTCCAGCAGACTTCTCAGCAGATGCTAGTCTAGAAGAGCTGCCACTGCAACTCTTCAGCCTTCTCCAGTCAGGCCATTAAATCTCTGCTCCCTTCTTCCCCAATTTATCTCCATTGCCTTCTTGTCTGTCATGGTCCTCGGAGCAGCTGGTGGGAGGAAATACTTCAGCCATATAGCTGGCTGATGTTGCCTATTTATTAAGAAGGAGGAAGCACAGGGACCACACCAGCTCTGGAAAACCTGCTGGTTTACAATAGAATTTCCTATTTACTGTCAGGCAGTATTTATTCTAATGTGTGGGTGAGACAGAGCAGCATATAGGAGAGGCATAGGTGGCACTGAAATCTCACCAGGTATTCCCTGGTTGGCCATAACGCGGTCCAAAGGTACTGTAAGAGCCATCTTGGTGCTTGTAGTTCAGCTGCCTCTGATAACCTGCAATGGAAAGATAAGGCAAGATTCAGATGCCAGGAAGAGTCTGCTGAAGGATGGGGAAATAGAAAAATAGCTCCATCAGCAAAGCAAATGAGAGAAGCCTAAGTCAGTCCTATCCTAACCAATATGAAGTACTGCTACATCCCCACCTCTGTGCACTGCTTGTAGCGCATGAGGAAAAGCAACAACTGCCTTTCTTTCTTCAGAAGGATGGCAGGACCTGTTAATGACAATGAATGAGTCACTGTAGCAGTGACAACTCTGCACTGCATTGCCACACCATGAGAAAACTGCTTACAATGATCAGGTACAGTAATGCTTAAGCAACAGAAAATAACAAAGGAAAAAGCAGCAATGTGTCTCCTCAGGCATACAGCAGAGACCATCTGTGTATGAGAGAAGACCTCTTTCAACACCTGGCCAGCATTTGACAGACCCACCCCAGGCAGGATCTGGAAGAAAGCCAAAGCAGAAGCAAAAGCCATGTCCCAGCTTACCGCTCACTAAGTATCCAGTGGCCTTGGATTTGATCTCCTCACTCAGCTGCCCTGTCTTGTTCAGATAGTCGGGGACGTAGATGTTGGGTGCAAACCTGATTTATGTATTTCATATAACCCTTTTCTTATGGGGGGAAATCCTGAGTTATTGCCAGCTCTGGATTTTTTGTGTATTTTGCTATTGTCTCTTACCCTGTATCTCCAGCTGAGTGTAGAATTCCTTCTTACAGATATTGCATACCCCTAACCTGCCAGTAACCTGTTCCTTTCTACAACAGATCATCCAGATCAGCAGCCAACAGATCATGCAGGCCAGTGGCCAACAGTGTCCCTATCCAGTAGCCAAGGGAAGGGATGAACAGAAAGGCAAAAGCTCACCGCTCACTAAGTATCCAGTGGCCTTGGATTTGATCTCTTCACTCAGCTGCCCTGTCTTGTTCAGATAGTCCAGGACATAGATGTTGGGTGCAAACAGGACCATGTTCTGCTCCCCACAGCCGAAGGGCATCTGGAGGAGCTGGTGCAGGTTCTGCATGGCAGTGCCCATGATGTCACCTGGGGAGCAGGAGATACCAGAGGGATGTTTACAATATTTAGGGCTGGCTATCAGAATCAGAGGAAGCTACTGAATGGCAGATGCAGGAGATATCAGAGAAGAATAACCTGGATTGATAAAGATCCTGGACCAAAACACAGAACAGCAGAAAAAAAGATGGAAATGAGAGGAAGGTTAGGGCATTGTGAAAAAACTGAGAAAAAAGACATGCAGAAAGGAAAAAGGAATAGCACAAATAGAAGGGAAAGTGCTCAAGACAGAAGAGATTAAAGACAAGAATGGGCTGTGCTAGAAATGAGGAGAAAAAGCTGTGAGGTAGGAGGCCAGTGCACAGAGTCAGAAACAACATGTGGTTCTTCTGTCAGGCTGTTAACTCACCCAGCACTGAGAAATATGCTCTGCCTGAGTCTTGTACCACATTTTCAGGTAGCAATAGGGAAAACTCCTCTTTCACAGGCACTCCTGAGAAAGAAACAAGACCCAAACAGCTTCAGTGTGGTTCCAAGAAATGGCTAATGGAAGGGGAGGGTGCCTCAGTGAAACAACAGGAACTCTCCCCATTAGAAATGCCCTGATTTCAGTTATTTTTCATATTTCCCTGGCTGTAACACAATCCCTGCATGAAAACACTCCCAGGCACTTTTAGGCACTGCAGATCATGTGTCTACAAACTGTCTCCTGAGTGTGCAAGAAAACAAGAGACAGCACTTGTAACTCCAGAGTCAACACTCAAGAGAGCAGGGATACAAACATTCATGCTAAATCTGTCCTAGCTCATACCCCGATGCTTAGGCAGGATGGTCAATTCTTTAGGACTTTCTTCTGTCTTATGTCTCAAACTCCCTATCAATGGGGTATGTTCTGATTACCCAAAAATGTCAGACTACATGGAATATGATAGAGGCAGGCCTCCAACATCCCACCCATCAAACCACACAGGAACAAATAGATTGGGAAAAGAGTGGGCTTTACCTTTTACACAGAGCACAGAATTCTGGGTTGTTTCCTTCTCAACTCCTTCAGGCTTGGATGGAATGAAGGAAACCAAGAGAGGTGAGAAATTAGTGAAACAGGAAATACAGACAGACAGGAATCTTCACAAGGACCGAGGAATATGTGAAAAGAAAAGTGAGGGAACTGAAGAAGAAAAAGCAGTCACAAACATTCCCTGAAATACAGAACTCTGAAATAATTTAAGCAAATAAAAGAAATGTGATCCTAAGTGACTGGTACTGTATGTGGAGGAAGGACAGGAAAAGGAGAGAACACTACAGGACCATCAAATGGATGACCTGCAACTACTGCACACAGTGAGAGACACAACATCCTTGTGACAAAGGGACTGCAGTACTACAGAGAGCTGTGCTGAGGAGAAGTCTGCAGTGTTATTTATTGTAATGCTGCAGATGCTTTAGGGGAAAAAACTGTGTATGTTAACAATAGCAAGGGAAGATGTACGCTGTAGTATCTGGTGACACTACTGATAGCTTATGACATAGTGGGCAAACATTAGTGGGTTTTATGATACAGAGGAAAGCTCAGAACATAGAACCTAACTGCCAGATTATCACTCTCAGTATATAATAAACTAACAATTTCCTATAAAGGATATCCAATACTACCATATAGTATTTCCTTGTGTTCCACATCACATCAGCAACTCTTCCTGCCACAGGAAATGGGTAAGATGTAAAATATCAACATGTTTTCATGTGGAGTTTTAAGGGGATTTCTCTACGGTCATCGAATTCCCATAGGTGCTGGTGAATCCCTCAACTTCATCCTGGTGCCAGTCTATGTTACCAAACCATAACTGCAAAACACTCAGCTTAGGAGGCAGTTTGCTTGGCCACTCAACTAGCTGGGAGGCAGCATGTGCTGACTGGCACATTTACTGGGCGTGTGCCAAAAGAAGGAGAGAGGCTATAAGGACAGTGTGTTGAAATAGCAGGTGGCAGGTGGGAGCTAAAGGGAAGGATGGATTGCAGTAGGAGTCCTGTTACAGTAGAAGACACGGAAAGTTTATTGTACCAGGAGACACAAGGCACATTATTTAGCTGAAGTCTTTACACAGCCCTGTCAAAGTACAAAGATGACATAAGACCATCATACTGCCATGCTGCATAGTGATCCCTTAAAATCATAGACCAGACCAGGTTAGAAGGGATCTCAAAAGATCATCTGGTCCAGCCTTTAACAAGAAAGGAAGCTAGATGAGATTATCTAGCATCCCATCTAGCTGTATCAGAGTGTTAGCTGTAGCCCACAGGAAAGCTCAGTCCTCCCTTCCCACAGCCCACGTACCTCCACCAGCAGCTGTCTGATGACCGTGTCCTTCCGCCCTTTCTCAGGGGTCTCCACAATGGAGTTCCCACAGGGCTGCTGGTTCTGTAGGGCCTCAGTGGTCACTGAGAACTCCACCTGCCCTGGAGGAAACAGGGGTCAGTCAGTCCTGCCAGGCAGAGACAGGCAATGGGAGTCACTCCCCCTTTCAGGAGTTTCAACTTGCAGGCTCATGGATGGAGATTTCTGTCACAGCTGGACCCTGCTTCTTTCCCACAAAAAACAAGCTCTCTATACCAGAACACACATGAGCTGTGCTGTCATTGAAAGGTGACTATTTTGGTCACTCTGTTTTGGTGACTGTTTTCCAGAACCTAGGACATCACAGTGCTGAGTGTTACCAGTCCTCTGCTGTTCAGCACACTGCTGCCCCACATGCACACTACAGCTGCTACCACACCAACAGTGAAAACAAAGTGTGACTATCCCATGGGGAAGACAACTAATCTCTGGGAGGAATGGAGCTAACAGAATATCTCTGCTGGCCAGCAACATCTCTGGCTTCAGGAGATGCTGTCCAAGGGCTGTAAGGCTTGATGGTATTGCATGTGAAGCCAGACACGGAGCTGGACACTATGAAACCCTCAGTGCCTCCCAAATAATAGTCTTTGCCCCCCAGATCAGACACTCTTAACTGAAGTGCTTCCCAGGAAAATGTGTTGCTCTAACACCCAACACTGAACAGGGACAACAGCACAAAGAAACCCTTCCTGCAGTTTTCAGCACCCTGAGACCTTTACCTAGAGATTTGGGAGTCACCAGCCAAGCCACGGTTTTCCTCACATTCTCACAGAGACAATGAGATTCTTTCTCCTTTTCCACCAGAGTAGCCAGGAAATGAGTAGACTGAGCCAGAGTCACACTGACCTGCCAGTTGTAGACAGAGGTGCAATTAAGAAAGGGTCATCATGAGACACAGGAAGCTAGGAAGCCATAGCAACAGCTGTTTCTTCAGTAGCAAAGGAGCAGGGAACTGGAGTTGTGGGTTCTGCATTTAGAGGGTATAGGAGAAATAACATAACATGTCAGAGGCAAAGGGTCTAGGGCTATTGAGAGGTAAGGTAAGAAGGCTAGATGAAGGCGAGGAGTGCACAAGAAGGTACAGAGAATAATTTAAACCTCTCTTACCCTGATGCAGGCAGGCAGGTAGTTGAAAACGGTGGCTTTCAGTATGAAGGATTCCCCACGCACTACAGAGTAGGGCATGGTAAGCTCCACAAAGAAGGGCTGGAAGGCTCTCAGGGACACTGTCGGGGACAGGCCAAAGCCTGTGTCTGCTGAAGTGCAGAATGCATTGGCTTTCCACTCGGTGATGGTGTCAGGGATGGTCACTTCTAGATCAGCTTTTCCCTCAGAGCTGGTGAAGCACAGACAGCAAGGAGAGAGGGATGAATTTTACAGCATTTTGATGAGTAGCTGTACCCCTTTTGGGCTATTGAACAGTATTTGCTGTGTGAATGATGGGGCACATTACATTTGCTACTGTAGGACCACTCTACATCTTCTTCCAGTCCACTCTTTGGACAAGCCTAACTATGGCTGAAAGTAATTTGATCTCAAAGGATTACCAAAAGGCCTCTGCAAACAATGAGGGACAAACACTTTGGGATTCATGCTTTTACCTTATAAACCCAGTTTTATTGAAAAGGAATGAACTAGCCCAAGGTACTCACCTTGTAGGTACTAAACTCCAAATCCAGGTTTCTGGGAAATACTTTCGGACTGTCTCTGTCACCTCTTCAGGAGTGCTTAAAGTCTCAGTAACTCTATCTGCCAGAATGTCTGAGTGTGGTGAGATGACAAAGAAATCAACTATTGATAATTCCAAACAAGGAAGACCTATATCATCATCATGCTTCCGTCTGAGAAAGTCAATCTATGTGGCAATCAGAAACAGATGCTTGTGGCTATAGTGAGCTATGGTACCAAGAGCAGTGGAGTTTCAGGGCCAGGCCTTATTAGCAAGAAGAGCTGGTCTTCCATTATTTTCTGCTGGTCTCCAGCAGACCTCAAACTTTGGAAGGCAGCACTTTACAAGCTTAAAAAAATACAGATTTAGACCAAAAACCTATTTACAACCTTCTATGCAAGCAGCCTTTTCTCTTTCAAGTACAGCCTTGATATGATGTTCTTCATCCTAATCAGGCCAGCTAGCAATGGAACATCCCTCGGTTGAAGTGGTTTTTTGTAGGGTCATTGTGATTCAGAGTACCAACTTCCTGTCAAAGCTATGGCCTCCTCAAGAACTAGGCTGAAAATGCTCAAAATAAACACATGCAGCTGGAATATGGGAAGGGTAAAAAGAGCCATTTTCAAAACAAAGTTTTCACATACAAAAATTATTCCCAATAAAATATTCTGTGTTTGGGATGAAATTTGTTGAAACGTTTTGTTTTATTTTACTTTTCAATAACTGGAAAACAAAGATAGGGTGGGTGGGACTTGGTTTGCTTGGCTTTCACAAACAGAAATGCATCCAGGCAGAAAAAGTAGAGAAGTTCTTAAGGAAATTCTAATTTTTAGAATTTTTAGAATAAATCTAATCTTTACTTTGACTAATTGAATTTCTGCATTTGGATAACTATTGAGTAGCTAACAAGTATTCATACTAACTGTGCAACAGGCATTTCCAGAGCCTGAGAACGTCTCAGGGCACAGGTGAAAGACGGTATCAGAGCTACATCACATTGCTCCTGCCTAAGCTCCCAAAGTCTACCAACTCCTCACTGAAAAATTTGTCACCCACTTCATGGATTTGACCATACATAAAACTGTCTGAGTCGATGAGAACAGCCTGAAAATTGTATTGGAGACTCTGTAAGTGATAATCTAGGAACAGAAGTCAACTGTAAAAACCTAATCAACAGAGAATTTATCAGCAGAATAATATCCTCTGCTCTGCCAGTCTTTGAACACTGTCTGGTTCTGCTGATTTCTAATGTAGAGTTACCAAAGCTTGTCTGTAGACCTACACAATCCATTCAGAAGCTGAAATCTGTGAGCCCATCAACTCAGTACTGCTTTCAAGGTTTCCATTCACAACTTCAGCTCTTGTGTAAGTATTCACCCCAAAATACAAACAGGATCTTTCTTCAGAACAGAAGTGATAACAAAACCGAGTTCCCTTACCACTTGACCTCATTGCATACATGGGTGGTGCAGCCATGGCTGCAGGTGCTCCTATGCCAGCTGCTGGATGGCCAGGATAGATGGGATTACCAGGGCTGCAAAGATGAGGTTTCCTCACGTTGGTATTTGTGAAAACCTTTAAACCCATTTCCTATGGGAAAGAAACCAAACATGGGTTTTTATTACTGAATCCTGTTGAGGTTTACACAGCAGACTTGACATTGGCATTTTACTGCCTCAAAATGGACAAGTTGTTACTGTGTGTGGATTGGACCTCGAGATGATCTCCCGATCCTTGGGTCTGAGTGCCTGGGTGGCTCAGACAGACCAAAGGATGTATCCCCTCTGTTTCTAGGACACCGGTTCCAGTCCAATTTCAGCCTAGAGGCCAGAATTAGCCAGGAGGTAGATATACAGTTTTCTCTCTGGAATGAAATGTCTGTGGCTACAATGCAGCTCAAGGACATACTGGTTTATTTGAGGTAACTGTAATGGCATGGGATCATTTACCTCCAATTAGAACCTCACTTCAAGTCAACCTCAAAGCTTTTCCTGTAAGAAAACTTTGAGACTGATCCCTTTTCCACCAAGTGTGAAGCAAATCTGGCAAGACAAGTAAAGCTTATGATCCTCGCTGAATGTGCCTCTGGATAAAAAGAAGTGTCAGATCATCCAGATGCACAAACCCTTCCCTTGCTAAGTTGCATGATGCCACAGAAGGCTTAAGAATTCTCAGTCATTCTCCCACTCCACTCCCTAATCATACCAGGGGGCTATACCTTCAGGATGCTGTAAGTGTCCTCTTCATCCACTCCCATTACTGGGACATAGGTGATCCCATCCCGAACTATTGGCTCCACGGTCATGCAATTCCACAGAGGTTCCTCCAAGGGTACGCCTGAACCATAGTTATAGCCATTCAGCTCCTTCACTGGCAGTAAGTTATACACCTTGGCAGAAAGAGACAGAGTATTTGGCATTTTAGTGTCCACTGTTATGAAACACAACTGAGGGTGTTGGATGCAAGCACCGTAACAGTCACATCACCAGCACATACATTCCCATTGCCATGGTCCTTCCTGTACTGGGAGCAATAAGAGTTTGAGAATCAAAAAGGGAATCCAGATTTGGAGATACTGCCTCTTTTTTTATGCTCTGAATGTTACTCTGGTTATTATGGCTCAAATATGTAAAAAATTACATTGGCCAAATCATCTGTAATATTTTGTCCCTATTCAGGGATTGTCATCTTCTGCTTGGCAAAAGGTAAATAAACTCTTTGACATTTCCAGATGCTACCCCAAGAAAATTAATCCATGGATGAGGAGAATAACTGAAAAATTATCATCAAACACACAACAGTGTTTGGCTCTGGCCAAGACAAGCAGGTCCCTTAAAAGAGCTTTCTAGTTCCCATACCTAAAATCACACAAAAGTCCTAAGAAACAACTGCTGCACTGTTCTCATCTTTTTGCTCACTGGAGAAAGATGAGAAACAGCACAGGGGAGCTTCCCTGTGTCAGCTCTGACAAGAGGGACTGTTCCCTGTTTCCACTCCAGCACTGGGCTACATTTGCTCTGACCAGGCTCTGACTTGTTCCACAGACCAAGAACTTACAGAGCTGGGTGACAGCTCAGCTTCTGGCTTCATGAGGAGAACGCTCTTGTCCACAGCACGCACCGCACAGAGGGAGTTTGGGGAGGCTTGGAACAGCAAGTGAGCATCCGAGGAAGGCAGGCCTTCTGAAGGGGAGAAACTTAAGTCCACCTGTAACCACAGGAAAATCTAGTTCACAGATGCCCTACTCTCACAGGACTTTTCCTTCCAGTTGAGTGCATTCAGTTCTCACTTTACAAGGCCCCCATATGCATGCACACTTCCCTCTACACTTCCTCTGTGCTACTGTTCCCTTCCGGCAGTGCTAGAGGAATCAGAATCAAGAGTTCTTGGCAACTTCAAGCATCGCAATAGCTCATAAAACTTTTAAGGTGGTTTTCTGTTTTATGGTCATTGTGAATGTCATGAGGCAATCCCACATAGTGGCTAGATGTGATCAGTGAGTGGAGCATGTCCTTGAACCAGGACCAGTTACTGTACTGCACCCAGAAACTGTATGTGGAGAGAAAACCAGCTTGCACAGACCTTGCTTAGCAGATTCTTTGGTAACGTGAGAAGCAGTGATGCCCTGGAGAAATATTGCAATATCTGTTGGGTGTTAATGATTCTGAAGAGCTCACCTGATGGCTAGGCCTTCCAGACTTCTGTGCCTTCTCTAACACCTAACTCACAATTCTAACAACCCCCTACCTACCTCTACCCTGGAAGTTCTTGCTAGCAAAAGTTGTCACTACCATCTCACGTATTTTTATAATAAGATGACCTGCATAATTGTTCCCTCTCCTCAGCACTACAAATCCTCTCCAAGCATGCAGTGATCAAAGCATCCTCAATGTGTTGCCTGACAACGCAGCATCAGCTGCCACTCTCCCTCATGTCCCAACCAGAACACAGCATGCCTTCTGCTGACACCTTTCACCTCTCCCAGGCTGGGCTCTTGAGACTGCAAAAACAATATTCTTCATGCAGAAAAAGGACTGTAGCAAGCTTGTTACTAGGAAAACTGTCCAGGTTAGAGATACCTCTAAGTCTGCCCTATCCGGTCTGACAACAGCTTTGGATCCAACATGCTTTCAGTGAGGAAAGCAATATCTACTAATGTAAATCATTTGACACTTGACTTGCACCCAGAACTTCATGCACTGCATAATATGACGTTTAATATATGAAAAAAAAGCAGGTGACCAAGCTCCTACAGAGACACAGGTCTCAAAAACTCATTCGGCTTTGATTTTAGAAGGACAAGGGACTGTCTTCAGCACAGTCCTGTCTAGTATTCTTAAGTCCTGATGGGAATTTTTCAGGTTGTTCTCTTTTTCTTAGCCAGGACCATCTGTGGGACCAGCAGCTTTGACCAGTTGCTGGAGGGGGTTTTATCAGTGTAGGCCCTGCTAGCACTTTTTTTCCAGCACTTGATCTCCTCCAGGCTAGCACAAACCATTAAGCGGTGAAGATACCTAGAACAACTGATATGTTGTTTGTCCAGTGTTAGTGTATCTAAAGAAATTAGCTTAACCAGGCTAAATCTAAATAAATGAGCTTGACCACACTGCAGTCTGGTGGCTGCTTCCTCAGGAAGTGGACACTTACCTTATTGTTGAAACATAATTCTGTGTAGAACTTGGCTGAATCAGCAATCACCTCCCTGCTAGGGACCGTGGTGTAGACAAGCATTTGGGCCACTGGAGCAATATCAGATTGTACAGACAGTTGTAGTGAGAAGACACCATTGTCTAGCAAAGAAAACAATGGCAAAAAGTTAAGGTGCAAAAAACTTTCTCTTGGAGCAGCCAAAATTCTAGGTGTGACTTTATGTAGAACTTTTTCCTAGTCATTATGAAATTCCAGGCATCCAAGTGGGATGAATTGGTGCTCACAGAGATGTGTAAGCCTTCCTGGCGGACTGAAAAAAGGCCTGTGTTCCAATGCATAAGTATGCTGAATTTTGCTTCAGCTTCTAAAAACAGACCATCAGTTGTATCTCCAAGGAGTACTGGAGCCCCAGAAAATGCAGTGTCAGGAAAAAGATAGTGGCACAGGGGATTAGAAAAAATTTGTGAAAAGCCTAAAGGCAGAGAAAATAAAGGTCAAATTCTTCCTAGATCTTAGAGGACATGCAGATGTCAATCACTGCATTTACATGGAAGCAGAATGCATGTCTGCCACAGCTGCCTAGCCCCCCATAAAAGTGACAATTTGCTAGGGGAGAACTCACCACCTTCCTGGTCCAAATCCAGAACGTGAGTGCCTCCTCGCTTAATGTTTCCCTTGGCCACCACCTGAACGGAAGGAGAAACTTTGTTGTGATTGAAGTTTTGCATTAGCCAAACCTTAAAGTGGGGGACCCTGCAAGGAAAGCAACTGAGCTATATGACTGTTGCTCACACCCAGCTCTCTGTCTCCCCGTAGCAAAATCCCAGTGCTCACCTACAGGGCACAGAGACATCCTTACTTTTTTACTCCCAACTCAGACCCTCCTTTTTGTTTCTAAAGAACATAGGAAGGATGACAAGAAAGTGTTTAAAGCCTGCTGCCACAAACCACAGCTTCCATTTTCAATCCCCCTATAATTGCCAGTGACAACCTCATTGTATGGCAGGTGCAAACTTACCAAGTAGTAAAAGGTGATTTTCTTCTGTTCTCCTACAGCCTCTGGAGTAAGGATATAATGCACCCGGATCTCTGTGGAAGAGCCACAGCTTAGTGGCTTGGACTTGGGCTCAATTTTGAGGAAGCTATTACTGGGAGAGTAAAAGCGCTTTAGCTGGAGATAACTTTCTCCATAATATGGAACAACCCAGGAATGTTCATAGCAGAAGATGTTTGCTTTATGAACTGCCTGGAAAAGGAGAAAATACATATATAGATCCTCAAACACAGGTGGCCAAACTGGAGGCAAAAATTCATGGCCTAATATTAAAGTTTTAGTATTTTTATGGTACTGAAGTAACAAGCAAGTCTACAAAATAATGAAACACCCCAACACATGAGTTTGGAAAGTGCAAGACAGGATGGTGGTATCTTTAGCAAACCATTGGGAATGATCTCACTCCCAGAAAAGCTGGAGTTTGTGTCAAACAAGCTGAATCATATGAGATTTTTGTTTACTATCATTGTCACTTTAAGGGCCTTTTACACTAATGGCTTGGCCTCTCTAATATTATAGTTAGTCTAAAGGGAAAAAAAGCCAATTTTCATTTCTTTCCTTATCATTGGCACTGAAGAAGGGATAGTGCTGTTCAGTTCACATATGACCAGTGCCAAGATCAAGCTACAGACGCTATAGAAAAGGAGGACAATCCCCACCTAATAATTCAAAACTTAAACTGAATAGAAGTTTAGGAGCTGAGAGAGTCCAGGTCCTCTTAAAAATGAGAGCAAGGGGAAGATATTTCACATTTAGAAGGGCACTACTTAAGCATTTGATGCGCCTTACGTGCCCTTTTTTCTTTATCTTTCTCATTACACTTGGGAATTCTTGCCTTTTCTTTATCCTGCAAAAATCTAAAACCTTCAAGCATCTAGTAGCAAGTTCTGGAAAGTTTTTAATGGTTTTAATCTGTGACAAGGGAATTGCAGGGAGAAGAGCAAATATAATTCTAGACATAAATATTCTGCCCTAGTCCAGGACGTGATATTATGAAATATGCATATTACACAACATATTGCATTTCCCACTAACAAAAAGATGCTCAGCAGCAGTTGTTTGTGCCAGACAAACAAATTCCACAATTGGGAGAGAATTTCTGTGAATAGTTCATACTATTTTTACAGCAGGAAAAAGGAAAAAAAAAAAAAAAACCAAAAACAAAATAAAACAAACAAACAAACAAACAAAAAAAACCAAACCAAAACAAAAAAACTCAAACAAACAAAAACTAACAACAACAAAAAAAAACCAGGAGCTGTATGTAGAAACTTGAAATGCTAAATTAAACTCTGAGATATGCAGATGGGAGACAGACCAACCCTTGACTAGGTAGAGCTGGTGATCCCTTGGAGTAGAATGGACTATTATGACCTCTTGATGTTCCTTCTAACCCTGTATTGCAATTGCTAAGCAGAAATCAAATATTTATAAGATAAGTGCAATTGTGGCCTGGCAACTCAGTTTGCTGTACAACTATTTCCACCAAACTGGTGTCAAGGTTCACACAAGCAACAAGGAACAATAATCTAACTGCTTTTGCACATACAGTAGAAATTTTAGAGGTACTTCTCTTCCAACCCTGTGGATCATTTCATTACCTTCTCTGCTCAAAGGACTTACCCTAATTCCAACATTGTCAAACGCCAACATGGAAGTGTTTAGGACAAACTCTGCTATGCCCTCTTCATTTGTTGTATAATTTTCTTCCTGTCCTCCTTGAAGAGAAATTCTCACAGTTTCATTGGTGATTGGAGCGTTAGACCCATCCACTAGTTTCACCTGGAGGAGCAAAACCAGTTTAGAAGGAGAGGAACGGCTGCCACCTGAACAAACTGGTACAACACCAAGGTAAAGATGTTGAGTCCATGTCAGACAAGGAAGCCTCAACAGCACTTTACACCTATCTCTTTCAGAGACAGCTGCAAACTTTCTGAATACTTTTTCTTTGCCTCTTTCTTATCTCCGCCCCCGGGTCAGAGGAGTGGATGTGGAGAATGACATGCACTCACACCTCTGAGGCCTCCAATTAAACAGATGACTACAGAAACAGAATTTTAGTGGACTGGAGAGGCAGAAGCACAAGAACAGAATGAGAGCTGTGCTCTCAGCTGCAGTTCCCCAGTTCGAGAGCCTTCAGATGAAAGCAGACCCACAGGGATTAGCAGCACTGAGGTCCAGCATCCTTGCAGAGGTGGGGCATATATCTGACCAGAAAGTTCAGTAGCATCATTGTTTGGCACTCGTGGCATTCCATTCTCGTGGTTTCCCTACCTGCCCAAAGAAGGGGACTCCACGCTTGTAGTGCGTATCTGAAAGATCAAACATGATTCTGCTAATGGTGGTTGTGATCTCAGAGAAGCTTGTTCCAGTCAACTCCACTCCTGCAGAAAGAAGTATGAAGAATTAATTTGCCTCTGCCTGAACAGAATTCCTTTTACTCTAGGCCAACCCTTCTTTGCTGGACAAACTATTTTCTTGATAGTCCTGGACTAGAGGCAGGAAAAGTCTAAGATTTCAGAAGAACAAGAATCTGCTTTTATCCCTCATTCCTACTTGGCAGGCCCCTCTGCTGGTCTCTCCTAGGCTCATTACATGTCTCTTTCATCCAGATGATTCATACCCGTATCTTCCTCTTTAATCTTAGCCTCTACATGGAGCTTATTCTCATATCCACCTCTCTTGAGCTGGAATAATTTGGTCTTTACCACTTCAGAAATGCAGCCATAGACGTCTGTCTGTTGGAGGAAAACAAACAAGACCATTACATTCTCATTTATACAATGCTTATTCAGCTCTCTGTGTGTTGCTCTGAACTGAAAGAGAAGCCCATAACCTCACAGATAATCTACCTCTGTTGTTTTTATCAGAACTGGAAAAAGACATAAATAACTTAGCGAAAAGCATATTGACTTACAGCAACATTAGAGCAAAAAGCTTGCAAACTAGACGATTTTTGTGTATGTTTGTGAAATTTGAAGCTGCCGACACGTGGTATAAGTGCATAGGGAATTAGTCAATGTATGCCACATAAGAAATGTTTGTCAGGCACGTTAGAAAATAAAGCTGCTTACTTAAAATGTACATTTGCAGAAAGCAGATGACAGCTGGAAAAGTATTTCCAAAGCTTGCCACCTCTCTTCAGCAAATTCATGCACAAGGCAAGTCTCCACAGAAGAGGTGCCTGGAACAGAGGTTAGCACCACAGCGTTCATATTTTCTCCTGACATGGGTAAGAACAACAGTGGCAGAGGCAGCTGTGGACATCCTGCTGTAGCAGAGTGCAAGGGACCACAAGAACATCTGTTTGCTTTTTTCTCCTGGCATATTTCCACAATTGCTATTACTCCAACTTCTCTCAATTAAGCCAGTATTGTTGCACCTGTCTGTGCTCGAAACACATTTCAGTTTTGTTCTTGCCAGTCTAAAAGGTGAAAAAAGTGATTTTTTTTTTCTGTCTGTCTTAACCACTGCTGCTAAACCCATATTTCTTTCCTTCTTGCTCAAAATGCATCAGTCTTTCCCCTGGTTTCTGCTCCTTTCCTTCTTCTAACACCGGCTTCTGAGCCCATACACTGTCTCCAGTGTAAGCCAACTCTGTTCTCATTGCTCATGGCTTTTCTATCTCACTTTGCTTTTATTCTCTCTACACTCCATCTGACCTTTCTGTTATTTCTTCCATCTCTTCATTCTCCTTCAGATTCTGGCTTTTACACACATTGCTCTTACTGCACCAACCTTCCCCCTATTTTTACCTTTCACATTTCATCTTGCACCCACTCTTTTCTCATTCTTTAACCCTCCTTAAAATACATGGATTTTCAGAGAATCACAGATTCACAGAATGGTTTAGGTTGGAAAGGGGCTTAAAGGCCATCTAAGGTCCAATTCCCCTGCCTTAGGAAGGGCCACCTCCCAACAGACCGGGTCACTCAAAGCCCCATCCAGCCTGGCCTTGAACACTTGCAGGGATGGGGCATCCACAACTTCCTTGGGCAGCCTGTGTCAGTGCTTCACCACGCTTTTACACTATGTTTGTTCATACTCAGAGCAAGCCTGTGCCTACAAGGCATGCTCAATAAACCACACTTTCTCCTATCCCTCTACCCACCAGAGTAATCATGACTCACTTGTCCAGAGAACTCCTCACACACTGCTCTGGCCTCTTCACCATAGCAGGACATGGATGCATGTTCATATTTCCGGCAGACACGGAAGTTCACGAGGCCAGGAACAGGCTTCCCAAATGTGTATCTACCAGCAGGGAGGATTGAAAGGAAAACAAAGACATTAGGACTATAAGGGGGATGTAGAAACATTACAGGCTCATCCCCACTGATGCCAAGACTCTTCTCTAGAGCTGGATACAGAGGGTGATCATAGGAAATAAAAAGCAGAAAGGAAGCTGGTACCATATGCTAATGCTGATTTTGTTGAGAGTCCCCCTCATCCTGAAGAACGTCTTGCAAGCATCTAGCCCACCACCCAATTCTGATGGAACTGGTTTGTGTATGTATGAGCACTGGGTCTTTTCTTTATCTCTTCAGCCCAAGCCATGGCTCTCCCTACAGGGTGTATGGCACATTGCAAGGTGGAATCCAATGAGGTGGCCCAAAGGAAAGAGGGCAGCTGCATCCCTTTTACTCTCCACAATAATAAGCAGAAGATACAGTTAAAACATCATTCCTGGGTAAACTGAACTAAAGAGCTCTTCTCTAGCAGTGTACCTGGTCTGAAATCCTCAATGAGTCAAAAAATAAGCAAGAAATACTTTCCCAAAAAACAGATCAAAAATATGTTTCTGTATGTAACATACAAAGTGCACCAAACAGTAACTGTTGCTTTTTGCCTAAGAGTAGATGTGGTCTGTTTGGTCCTGGGATCCCAAAAGGATTGAGAAATATAATAAAGTCTCATCTCTCAGTCTCCCAACTGAACTTTCAGCAGCAACTGAAGAAAACACTGAAACCAAGCAGAACTTGAGAGAATGCCACTCACAGTCCACAAACTGTCACCTTCAGCTCCTCATCAAGAATGCTGATCACCTTGGGCATATTCACTGTCACTTCGAATTTTGGCAGCACTGTAGCAGAACCAAAGGAAAACACAAGTTATCTAAAATACTTTTACATCTAAATGGTCAAATTTTAGAGGTTTCTGTCACCTGCACATCCCACTGAAGTTACTGAAAACCCCTCAGCCAAGCTTTGTGCCAGGTAAGAAGACAAGATTATTACACCAGCTATTAAAATTCAGCGGCTTCGTAGGTAACACATGGGTTATCAGTCCCACAGCAGTAGGATACAGTAAAATGGAGAGATAAACCAATAGAAGTTTCCCACACATATAAAGACCTGCAGCCTAGTCTCTGCGTTTCCAAAGCATGTAGATCTTAGCAATGTTCGAAACAGGAAGATACCCTGGCTTCTCCAGTGGTGTAGCACAGGGTGACATACCATCCAAACCCAGCTGCAGGAGGGGAAGTGGATGGTGACTGTATTGGGAGAACTGGGAGGGATTCAGAGCGCAGGACAGAGCACAGTCTTGCAACTGGAAGAGGTCAAAGGACTTCTAGACTCATCTCCCAGGACACCTCTTTGTTGCATGAGCCAGATCATGTCAGACCATGTAACAAGGGCTGCAGCTGGCTTGCTGGGATGGGAAGCTATGCTGGCTGTGATCATGTGCAGGTGTGTACTGGGATGCCACTTTTTCTAGCCATGTAGATGGAACTGGCATAGAGCTGAGAGCACCAAAGGCAGGTTAAGGCACTAAGGTGTCACACAAGCCACGGGCTTAGCTTGTGGGGGAGAAAAGGCAAGATCTTCATTTACAGCCTAAACAGCCCCAGCCTAGACCCAGACTGACAGCGTGACATTTGACAGGTATGTAGCCAACTAGAGGCGAGGCTATGGCCTGAAAGCACCTCTGGAAGGAGGTGAGGCTTGTGGCTGTCAGCACAGATTGATCCAAGCACTTTGCTCCTCCTAACAGAAGCCTTGCTGAGGTGGGAACTCAGAAGAGCTGCACTGCATGGTCTAGGGCTTATGGAGGAGTGGAGATAGGTCATTCAAGTCCTTCAGTTTTCTCCTGAAGAGATGATTCTTGGGAGGGAAAGGACACAGAAACAATTTTCCAGCCATACTGGACATCCTGGTCAAATCTGCTACGCTGTTCAATTAAGATTTCATGCCCCATGGGACTAGCTGTTAGGAACTTGAAGCTGCAGTGATAGTTACCATACTCCTCCACAGAGAAAGAATGCTGAACTGTCTTTCCAGAGGCCTTCTGTGCCACCAGTGTGTAGGTCCCTTGAATAGGTTCAGAAGTGAGGTTGAAAAACAGCTGCATAAATCCCATCTCTAACTCTACGTTTGTCCACTGGTACAGACGATTTTTCTTTGGGTCCTACAGGTAACGTGATCACAAGGATATTGTGAGAACAATGGGAGTCTGAAATGAGGTCTAGCAAAAGCAGTGAGGGGAGGGACAGCCCCTGTGTTTCAGGAGGCTGCAGTCCAGGAGTGGAGGGCACTAGCAGAGTTTTAGGGGAGTTCACAGCAGGATGATAGAGGAGCTGTAACCTGGGCCCAGGTACATGGCAGCCACCATATGACTTAAAATTCTGTATAGTTGAATTAATGTAATGGACCATCTTAACACAAAAAAATAAACAAGAATCATCTTGAGGCAACTATTTATTCTGCCCAGGCTGAGGTGTAATATATGTGAATGCAAATTAAATGTTTGTACATACCTCAATATACACCAGTGGAATCTAGAAAAAGAAGAAAGGAGGCAGCATGTTTAGACAGAGTGCAAGTAACCCAGTCAAATGACTAGGATTATGAGCACATTTCAGGGTAAAAGCTAATCATCCAATGGCGTAAGGGAAAAGTCCCTGGTATGGATCATCAGAGCATTTTGAGTGTGAGCGGGGGGGACAATCCTCTGTCTCAGGCACAAAAGACAAACCAAAATTACTAATTACTGACTCTGGATGATCTGCAGTGCTAATAAGAACAGGTGTATGCTGTGGTAATGGCAGATTGCTCACTGTTTACACCAACACTGTCCATTTGCAGTTTGTCAAACCTTTCCAAGAATGCAGAAGGCAACCTTGTGCAGAAATTTGACAGCAGATCCTGTTAAAAAGATCTGAAGTGACCCAGAATTTTCACAGTGTACTGAGAGCTCTCCCCAAAAGAGACTATTTTTCCTCCCTTTCCCCACATTTGACTGAAGACCAAATAAGTAGAAAAACAAGTATCATGCTTACCATTTCATTCATGGGTCGGAAGTCTTCATCCAGAGAAACAATTCTGAACAGGACTGATGGAGAAAGACAGTGAGGTTCCACAGAGCAATCAGCAACCAGAAAAATCAGTTGCAAAAATAAATAGTATAACAGACAACAGGGCTGTTCTCTTCTAAGGAAATTCCATTTACTAGAATGCTAGGTCATGCTAGAAAGTTACCCATCTACTATGGGTACATGAATAGGAGGATGTTAAGAGCAAACCATGGCAGTGTGAACATCTTACTGATCATGGGCCTCAGAACTTTATTAATTGGGACCAAAGTTAAATTTAAGTTGCCTTTGTCTACTTTGCAATGAGATATTTTTATGCCAGAATTCACATGGGTCTTCTAATTTTGTTATAACTAGACTGACTTCCTAGGAAGGATGAATGCAAGCAAATTACTTCAGCACTTGGCTGCAAGTCTGTGTTGGCTCTGGATGGAGACAGAATTCAGTACCTCTTTTAGGACATTTGTTTTTATCCAGGCCAAATTTAGGAGATCAGTGGCCCAGAAGAAATAAATGGCTTACATAATTCTTTCTGTCTCCACTGAGCAAAATCAGCTGCTGTTTTGAAAGCTATTTCATGACTTATTCTGAGTTTTGGCCCCGTTCTTTATAGGATAAATATCCAGTCTTTCTCTGATTTTAATGCACACCCCCTAACTGCATGGACCAAAACAACAGAGCCCACCATGAGAGAGGAAAAGTGTGCAGGTGTCCCAGATACACATATGCACCTTAAGATTCCCCAAATTTCCCCTATATGGAGCAATAAAACATAAGTCTCAGCAATGATGTTTCAGTCCTGACCCCCACTGAAAGCAACTGACACCTGGCCAGTACGATCCAACAGTTTTAATACAAATGTTTGTTTCAAATGCAAATCTCCACCCCATTCCTGGTACCTGTCTGTCCAGGCTTGTAGATGGGTTTGTCTGTCTGGATGAAGACCAAGCTCTCAGAGTTCTGGACCGCCACTAATTTGCTGCTACTGAACTGCAGCGTGGCCCCCTTCACCATCACATTGAGAAGCGTGGCTGGTAGCAGGTGTCTTGTTTTTGGAAGCTGGAGAGTAAGAAGGCAACTATGCAATAGACCACCTTTAAAGGCTTCCTGAATTGAACTAGCCTTCATGAAATAAGAGATCTAATGTAATCCTGATGGATCCAACATAGAGGTGAGAGGAACTATAATCAGGAACAAGAGACTGGTCTTTATTTGTCCCATATTCCTATCCATTCCTTCTGCTGTGCAGTGATTGTGCAAGTATTGAGCAGCAAAGGAACTCCCAGGTCTACCACCCAATTTTTAAAAAATTATTACTGCCCTGACCAAACCTTTCCATCCTTTTCCTTTTGTCATTCACAAGAGGATGGAATAGTCTGTCTTCTCTTTCAGGTTGTGTCCCTAGTCCTTGCAGAATATTTCCTTTTCCAAACCAGACATGCCAGACATCTATACCTCTCTCTTACAAGTGACAAAGTCAGTCTTCAGCCTAAATCTGACAAACCAAGACAAAAATGCCAACCTTTTTGCTGTCCTGAAGACCAATCCTTCAGTCTTCAGGCCAGAGACATAATCTAGGCTCTGAGCTAAATGATCAGGTTTCCTAGTTGCCTACAATTCGTTATAGTCCCTGGGGCTTTCAATTATAAATTTATTATAAATTTAAATTATAAATTTCCTGCTTTGCTGGGTTTTTTTTTCAGATAGGAGCAATCAGAGTTCTATGTTCTTACCTTAAGTCAGCATACACCAGGTGAAAAGTATCTGAGGTCCAAAAGCTCTACCACAAATTGAAGGCACTCAAATGACAAATTGTGGATGTTGAAGGATGATGTGGAAAGCCATTTCACCAAACAGCCATCAGGAGTGTCAACATACTAAACCCACTTTATTCTCCTGTCCTACAAAGGGGATGGCTTTCTAGGATTCAGCATCTCACAGTCGTTTAACATACTAAGGAGATCTCAGAACTAAGAGGGTGCTGAGGATGGACATGAACATATCTTTAGCCAAGAGATAAGTGAATATATACACAGTGTTCCTTTGGTCATTACTTCTCACTGCCTTTACATTTTATCCCTGGCACAAAGGATCATCCCACAAGGATGAGATACTCACAGAGAAAGGGATGCAAGTGAACATGTCTTTCTCTGACACCACATCATCAATCAGGCTCTTGTTCTCCATTAGATACATGAGTGTGGCACTCAGCCTCACAGACTCGTTCAGGTGGGTCAGCTGAATGCAGACTTTCTCTTGAGAATCCGTGTGTATGAGAGCAGGCATTAGCACCATGTATTGCCTGGCAACGAGGGAGAAGGATAGGTCAGAGGAGCAGAAACAGGTAACAGGAGCTGTGTATACAGAACAAATGAACCAATCTGATGCCTACAGCCTTCGCCACGCAGGGAGAAGGGTGCATTTTCTAGGAGTGTAACAAGATTTCCAGCACGTCTGTAGCAGCAAGGGAAAGCAGAGAGGCTGTTCTCAAATGTAAAATATCAGAGAAAATCCTCCACGCAAACATCTGGAAAGGACATGTTTTTCTAGGTTCTGGGACAAAAGCGGCACTTCTCCTGGGATCCTGAATAAAGGCAGGGGAGAACTCAATTGTCACCTTTGCTAGACACTGTTAGTAGGATTTGGGAGCCACACAAATGCCAGTACCCCGTGAATAAATTCCATTGACTGCACATTGCGGAGCTCCTGTCACACTACTCTCGTTCCTCGCAGAGATCCAAAACTGCCACAGCGTGGTGCCAGATCTTAAGCAACAACACGAACAAGTTTCAGGTTTTCAGGGAAGCAAGCCCCTCTGTCTCAGCTCAACAGCGGATCCCTGCTCAGCCCTACGCAGCCTCCTTCCTTCCCAGCGTGGCAACTTAATGGTGGTATCCCGGTGCCCAGCACTGCATCTGGGAATCAAGCCCGATCCACCTGATGCTAACTGTGCTCCCATTTTGGTGGATGAGGACTGGCCCCCAATGGGCATACCCAGAGCAGCGAGCAGAAGGGAGAAGAGCCCTCAACACCTCAGCAGTAAGGCACGGCATTCTCTTTAGCAGTAGCAGAGGCTCTGGCACCTTTCTGTCCATCAGTTGGTGTGCAGGGAGCAAACTCTAGCCCCTCGGATCCCACTGTCTGTTTCCCCTGCATTTGATGAAAGGACTGCAGCACAGGCTTGCTCAGGAACTCTCCTGCACCCCTTGTGGCACTGTGATGGGTGAGGTGCCCCATGCTTTGCAGTGGAGGAAGAGACATTGCCAAAAAGGTGAAGGAGAAAGTCTTTGGGATGTCAGGAGCCTCCGCGGGCTGCTCCTACCACACATGTACACACACGCACACAACACAAATGCCCTTCACATGCAAACAGGGCAAAAGGAGGTGAGGAAAGGAGGCAGGACAATACACCCTCACAGATCTGGACAGTCACAGTCTTACAGTGTCACATTATCCTGGGTGAGAAGGGAATTTTCATTCAATTGGCTGAGCTGAAAAATGTGAATTAAAAAATAAAGCCATTTCCAAGCATGCCAGATGAGCTATTTGTTCCTTTTCTTCTCATTATAGTCTAAAAAAGCCACTCCCAACTCCTGGACATTTCAACCTGGGAGTAGGACAGTCAACCCAAAATTAAATCTTTCATTCTCCTTTCAAAAGTTTGTCTCTTAAGAAGAACTCATTGCCCAAACATTTATGAAAAGTTGTCTTTCAAAAGAACTAACTTGTGCATAAAACTTTGTTGAAATCCTGTCAATTCACTGAAATAGCAAAAGGTATTCTCATAGACCCTTCCCTCTTCTTTTCCTTTTTTTCTTCCCCTGAAGTTTTACTGATATCTCAGTTTCACAGCTTGTTATGGGTCTCTCTCAAGCACTAGAGTTCCTGTTTGTAGAAGGCACTTTACCCAGCCCTGGTGTCTTTATTCCTGGGTAAAAGAAGTTAGACAGAAAACAAGGGACAAAGCAATAGACACAGGAATACAGCCGAGGTCTCCTGCCTGCCCAGAGACCCCCCAGCATAGCTTACGGCTCTGTGATGGGTGAGGTGTCTCCCGGAAGGAAGAAGAGGAGGAGGAAGATGCTCGATTTGATAAGCAGCCCATTCTTCCCCATGGTACACAGCAGTACGTGGTGAGTCAAGCAGACACTCAGTGTGGTCCAGTGCTGCTTTAACTCCCCCTCTGCTTTCCCAGTCAACCCCTTTATACTCTCCTCTGCAAACAGCCCAGGGGCTGGAGGAGATAAGGGCTGGGGGCCAGGGCCCATCCGGAAACAGGGAGAGGCAGTAAGGAGGAGCTGGAACTAGCAGCTCCAAGTCTGGGCAGAAGGCCAGTGCTGGGGGAGAGAGGGAGGGGAGGGTTCCTGGCAGGCCAGAGCTGCGTCTCTTTCGGGGCAGGACAGAGGCAATGGAAGAGGAAAGGTTGTAGCTAAGGAAAGAAGGGCTAACAGCAGAGCATGAGGGGAAGGCCTCCATTTGTCGCAGGTCTCTCCCTATAGAACTGGACATGGCACTGGTCATGGAGGTTGCTGGAAGAGCAGGAGCCGTTTGATTTCCTTCAAACTGGGAGCAGGAGATTGAGCTAGGATTTGGGAAACAAGCGTGGGTGTGTCTAATTTCCATCAACATGTTGAAAATAGGGAATGCAAACTGAAAAAACCTTCCTCTCCACCTACTCTGCTCCCTTTTGATCTCTGTTCCTGGTCCCATCAAAGCTAATGCCAGGAAAAAAGGCCAGAAAGTGCTGGACAATCAAGTCATCTAAAATAATCTGGCCTTCACCCTGATAGAAACAGGGACAGTGACATGACGGGAAGCTGCCGAAAGTTCAACCCATTAACAGCATGTAACACATTAACCAGCTGCCCAGACCAGCAGCTACCCTCACACAGCAGAACACATGTGGCCTGGGTCTTACTTTCCTTCTACTGGTTCTTGTTCCAGGTCAAGTTATTGGTACATCTAGATCAAATTATTGCTTTTTGATGGAGTCTTCCTGGTTTAATTAAGTGAAAATCCATGTAATGCACTGTGATGGGCAATGCTGTACCATAGAGGGAAATGGGATTTTTAGACCACTGTCTTTACTTGGTCTGCAGCAGGAGGATCAATAGCTCTGGTAATTATTACCCTTGCAAGTGGCAGTAGAATATCTTACTCCTAGCTCTAATGAAAACTCCAGAGAATGGAGGTCTGTGTTAGAGGATGTAAAGCATAGTTTTCAGATTAAAAAGTGTGCAGAACAAAATGATTTTCTGTCTGTCCTACCCTTCTCCTACTATAATCATCAAAACCTTTGTAAGCTCAGGAACTCTGGACTTAAGAAATCTAAGTGCAATAACAAACTTTTGTTACAAACCTCATTCTGCCCTGCAGTGACACGCAGAGGAAAAAAGAGGATAGTAGTGCATGTGCAATTTCCCTGGGGACTACACAAAAGACAGCCCAGATTTGTGCTCTTTCTTCTGCATCTGATACCTAAAGACTATTTTGCTTGACCAAAAAATCTGTATGGTAACATCTGTAATTTTGTCTTTATCTGCCTTACTGCCTTCATGTGTAGCATCCTCTTGTAGCTGATAAGGATTTCCTGCAACTATAATAAAAATATGAAGCAAATATACATAGTCTGAATTGAAATGCTGAAGTTGGTTATTGTGCTTCTATGATGGTATGAATAAGATCTCTCCTCAGTCTTCTCTGCTTTAGAATAAACCATCCCAGCTGTCTCAGCCTCTCCTCATAGGGGAGATGCTCCAGTTCTTTCATCATCTTTGTGACACTGTGTTGGACTCTTCAGTATATCCCTGTCTCTCTTGTACTGAGAACCCCAGAGCTAAGCACAGTGCTCCCAAATATCCACTGTGTTTTTATGGCGTTCAAACTCTGAGCCTGTCTCTGCTCTATTTGAACTGAAAGATCATTGTACTAATGGTTTGTTCACAGCTTCCTCTATCTGCAGTATGAAAAGGCAGTGGTCGGGAGGAGAACAGGTTCTTGGTGGATTAAATAATTACACAGAATTAGCTGTATTCCTTTGACTCCAGAAGTCCACTCTCTTGACTAGTTTGGTTAAACCTACCTAATTCCTTTCACCAGAGAGAAGAAATGGCACAGGTACACACTTTGGGTCCAGTGCAGTCCTGGAGATTTATTTTCACTGCTGGATTTACAGAAGCTTCTTATCACCCTCTTCTCTCTCACTCATACCACGGGGATGCAAAAGGAGAGGCTGCGACTGGGAGAAATCTGCTTACATGTTTCTGTCCATGAACAGCAGGCTTCATTTTCCTGGTCCTTCTGATATCAGACAATGGAGGTGCAGGGAATGGAAATTAAATCTGATGCTCAAAAGTGAAGGAAAATTACTAGGTCCCCCTCAGAGATCTGAAGACATCTGTTGTGACAAAGCTTTTGTTTGCCCTTATAGGACAAATAAGGGAAAGACTAGGCCAGGGAATGTGTCTCAGGTCTCACATGGTCACAAACAGCAGTAATCCAGCACTTGTGGACTGAGAATAGCTCTATTGCTGAGGGTAACTCACCCTTATGGGCAACAAACCTGTCCTTGTAAAACCCTTTAGTGAGGGTGTGGAAAAGGCAAGTCCTTGCTCTTGTGTGAAGCTGCAGTTTACAGGACAGTGATCAACTCATACTACTGATGAGGTTGTTGTGAGATGAAAAAGCAAATGGGATTTAGCTAAGTGATTTCTCACAGATCCATGGAGCAGGAACTTCACAGCTGGAGGCATGAAACTGATCTTTCATCAGGACAGCACAGTTTTGCACAGGGCTGTTAGAGAGGACCCTGCAAGAGACATGGAACAGTAGTGAGAATGAAAGAAAATACTGAGATTGTCTCCTGGAGACAAGAAATTAAAAACATCTGATTTTGAAGGGCGTAGCCCAGAGGAAGAGAAACAACCTGACCTCCAAAAGGCAGCTGTTAGAAAATAAAATGTACACCAAAGAACCTATTTACCTGTCACAACTAAGTAATTGTGCCATCATTGAACCCAAATTAGAACCAAATATAGACACAATACCCTGCAGTGGCAGTTATATCCACCAGCATGTGAGTGGCAATGGTGGAAGTTTAATGGAATAATCACTGCCTTCAAGGAGTTTGTAAGAACAGAAAGATGGATTTATTCAGGGAACTAAGCCAAGAGCTCAGAGTACTGACCTATTGACAGTGAGATCTTGGGCAAGTTTTCCTTGCTGGAGAGGTTTTAGAAACTAACTCATTGCCTTAAATGCCATAAAAAGGAAAGGGCCAGGCAAAGTCACTGGATAAAAACATGTTTTCCCTCATGCACAACACTGACTTTTGTCCAAATAAGGACTGAGATTAAATTAAGGTTCTGACTTAGGTTGGCACAAGTAGAGCAGCAAAGGCCTGGGTCCTTACACCCAGTGACACCAGCATTCAACAGAATGGGTGCTAGGTGGCTAAACCAAGTAAAACTATATGCCTTTCTGACCGAGCAGTTTGCTGGTGCAGGTAAATAAAATCCTTGGTCTGAGCAGCTGGAGAGAAGTAGAGAATGAGATACTAACACTTGACCTGCTTTTCACGGCTACATGCCATTATAAGGTGCAGGGCAGTGAAAAGTAAACCCTGTTGAGCTTAGTGCAATACAGGTGACAGGAAGAAGAAAATCTGCCCAGGAAGAAAGCTCCTGACATCTGCAGGAGGAACTCTAGGTGTTCTGGAACACCAGGCAATCTGAATAAGCACAATTGTTTTTAAAACAGAATGAAACTCACTTGGCATTCTTGAATATAGAGCCATCCTCCCAAATCCATCCAGAACTTGTACTGTTCCTCAGTCCAATCCAAAAACATTCTGCTTGAATACGCTTGAACAGATCCTAGAAATGATGATGAATTACAAAATGACTAATGAAAGCCAGCCAGAAAATGCAGGTAAAGATAAGTAAAGAGAACAGAGAGCAAGACACATCCCCTCACCTCACTGTTCCTTAAGTGACTTGACAATTCTGCTTCCCCACACCTTCTAATGACAGGGCCAGGAGTTGGACCTGATGACCCTGATGGGTCCCTTCCAACTCTGCATATTCTATGATTCTGTGATTCTATGATTCTATGAGCTGGACCCCAGTCTCCTGGAGTTTCCTGCACAGAGCTTTATGTAGGAAGGTATGCTATTAATATTTATATTAACACTCTACTATACAGCTAATTAGGAACCAAATACAAAGTATTAACAATTAAAGGTAAAATCAGGACAGGGAAGGGCAGGGCAGGAAGTGCAGGCACTGACAAATATGTGTAACAAACCCAGTACAAAGGCTCTTTAAATTTTATACACATTTTTCTCCTATGTGTTTTCAATGTTTATTGCCTTTTGGCTAACTTTTAACTTCTGATTATTGTTAAAGCCTGCAACAGAAACTCAGCCCTGAAGTAAATTCCCCATCCCCAACCCTTCTCCCCACAAAAAAGACCAAGCCAGGAGATGTAAGTTTGCATTGTACACCTTTGCAACCAAAGAACAGCAACTTTTCAGGGGTATGGCTAGGCTCCATCCTTATCTCCTGCTACCAAAAACAAAGCTTCACAAAAGATACATTCACAGAGAAGCATTAACAAAGCTGGCTTGGTAAAGTTGTGGGAATAGGAGCAGCTTGAGGAATCACTGGAGCGTTGCTGGTGGTTTGGAGGTGAGTGCACTTTCCTGGCACTTCAAGGTCGAGCACTCACAGCCTTTACAGCACAAGGTATGGACAGCTAGGAAACTCTTGTTTAGATGGGTGAGTCTGAGCAGGGATAATGGGTAACACTCTAGTAGCAGAGATGGTAGTAAGAAAGCAGCAGGAGCAGGAAGAATTTCTTCATTCAGAGAAATGGGTAATCTGGGGAAGACACCTATTTCTCAAGGAGTCAGGACTTGTCTAAGCAAATGTGAGAGCCTGGTACATACTTCCAATCAAGCAGAGACCTGGCTTTGCAATTCTCCAGAGAACATCATACAATGCAACTTCTGTCCGGGGACTGGAAGCTGTCCACGTTCATTGGACCTGAGCTAATAAGCCCTGGCTTGAGCAAAACCAGATCAAGGTTTCTGCTCTACTTAAGCAGATGTGCCTCAGCGCCCCAGTGATCAGCACTCCCCATTTCTCTAGTGACCATACATGCCCCTGCCCCCAGAGAGCACCTGCAGTGGAACATGTGCTTCCTTATTTCACCAGCACAACTGAGGCATTTTGGCAGAGAGAGGAAGTAAGCATTGAAAAGAGACTGAGAAAGAAATATCTAAGCATGAACACAGGGAATGGCATGGATCACTGAGCAGGAGGAGCTGGAACAGTCACAGGGAGGAGAAGCACAGCTTTTGCAAAGGAAGCATTCCTTGAGAGTGGGGACGTATGGGTTTGTAGGCAATGAATACAATGACTGCTCAGTGCCACAGTCATTTCCTGGAATCATTCATATTAGCCTTATTGGGAATAGGAGGGAAGGTGGAGAGGAGCAGTGGAAAAGGCTGTCTCATTCCTTCTTTTACAGGATGATTCTGAGTACCTGACAGTGACCCTTATCTCTCCCTTCTCCCCTTTGCTTCTCTGCTTCCTGCAAACTTTGTGATATGTAACATCACAGTTGTAAATCCTTTCTCTCCTTTAAAACCAAAATATTGTTGAAGTGACAGCAGTGCTTGTATGCCAGTCACTTAGGTATCTGCAAGGAAATGGGAGATCCTCAAAGCCAAAGAAAACCATTACCATTTCCCAGGTGTCACTGACCACCAGGAGGTGAGCTCCCTGTGCCCTGCAGGTTTCCTGGCTAGAATTCCAGTCCTTCCTCTCCGTGGAGAAGGAGTAGCAGCTCCCTCTGTAGGCCACCCACTGTTGAGGGCAGTGTGGGTGCCAGTCACCTGTAAAGAAGTCAAAATACTCATACTCTTCTCTGCTGTTAATCAACAGGAACACCTGTCAGCAAGGACCCACTGAGAAACAACTCTTTTGGATAGTTAAAATGCAGAAAAATCAAGTCAGGATAAGATTCTGAAAATAACAGTGTAATTTTGAAATCTTACAATAGTCACATGCACTCTGATGCTGGTGCAAGCACGCACACACCCACCCCACCCCCAGGTTTCCACTGAACCACTCCGATACCCAATCACTAAGGCTGGCTATATGAAAACAGATCACACTCTGTGGGTATGGTGTGATCACATCCCACTTTAGGTGAACAGATTTTAAGCACGTAACAGTAAGTTCCTCCACGCGGTCTAGCACCTTCTGCATGCATGCAAGTACATTACAGACCTATTTGTTCTACAGTTTACCACTACATTTAGCAGGCAAGTCTACAAAGACTTTTCAATATTTTTAACTGTTCTTTGCCACAGGATCTGAAATGGGTTTCCTGGAGTCTGCATGAGGAATATATTCTTCAAAATATTCTGGATAGGCAGTGGGTACATAAAGCTGGTAGAAACCTAGAATAGTTTCTGTTTTTAACTTCCTATAATGGGGTTCCTGTGGTTAGATGTGTTGCTGGTCCTTTGCTGTTGGTTGCTCATCCTCAGCAGCCTTTTGTGCACTTACTCATCTTCCAAATCAAAGCAATCGCTAGGGAGATGCTCAGTGTGCCAAAGCCTATGGCCAAGCCCTTCAGAACTGCTGACCTGACACAGGGAGCTGTAAAAGAGAAAATAAACCATAGTGAACAGAAGCCACATGAAAACTGACTGGTTTTACCTATCTTACTTATGTCCTGGGCATTTCCACAAGGAACTGCACTATTTAGAGCATTGTATCTGTCTACACTCTGCACATGGCTGACACCACTGTCTGCCCAGCCAACCTGGGACCTTCCCACACCCCTGCCCATCAGCCCAGGGCCCCTTTTCAGGTGAGTTTGGGGCCATCAGTCCCTGTCTGAGCTTCCCAGGGGGTACCTGTCTCCACAACAGCCACAGCTCTGCCCCTGCCTGGCCACAGAGCCTTCAGGTCCAGCCTCCATGGTGGCTGACCCCAGCAGAGGAAGCGCCTGCCACAAGTCAGCTGGAGCCACCCAGGCACCATGTGGCACCTCATGCTGGCAGGAACCTCCCATCAAATCCACTCCTGCCTCAGCATTGAAGCCTGGGGAGGAAACACAGAGCTGCACTGCTACAGTCACCATGTTCCAGCTAACACGTAAAAAGAAACCCAAAGCTTTTCACCTGCTCTCCCACCAACAACAACAGGTTTAATCTCAACATCCTGCTCACAGGCTTACACATATGGTCATGCTACATCTTCCCAGGATCCTCCCAAATCAGTTTGACACTTTGATCTTCTATGGTGGAGTGGCAGGATGGGAGAGTCAGCCTTGAAGACCTTGGGACATCTGTCCCTTCACACTTTCACCACCACTGTTTGCTGCTCACTGGCTGCCAGTGGCAGAGGGTGAGTCCTTGGGACAACCTCCACTGTAGCCCAGCACAGCTGCCTTTCAAAGGGCTGGTCAGGACTGGCCTGCAGAGATCCGCTCATGTACAGCACGTTAACCTCCAGGCTACATGTTGCTTTTCCATTGTCATCTCCTGGAGCTGTGTTTTACCTGAGAGGCATTCACCTTGCATAAAACATTTGAAATCTCAGTACTAAAATCTCCTCTTTCCCAGAGAGAGGAGAGGATGACACTTACTGGCACGGATGAGCTCCAGGGAAGTTTGGTTTGCTTGCTTTATTAATCTCAGTACAATAGCTGCACAGACAACAGCACTTTCTAACAAGCAGTAAATGTGCAGCTAACATCTACCACATCCTGCTCTTGTGATGCTCCAGAGCCCTCTACCCAAACCCAGCAGCAAAGTCCCCATGGATCTCATGAAATTTGAGGTGCTTCTTTCTTGGTCATGTCATGAGACTCAAAGAAACACATTTGATCTCTTGGAGGAGGTTGAAAACAAATGCACATCACATATGTGCAGAATGTGAAGAATATTGTGAGAAAGACAAAGAAAGCCAGTGCTAAAACAGAAGGGGAAGGAACTCCACTTAAGAACAAGAATGCATCCTTTAAACATTGGAAGCTTTGTCCAAATAAAGAAAGTAGACTTGATCACTAAATTAATAAAAACTAATTTATTTTGATCCTGAGCAGTTTGAAGGCTCACTAATGTTAAGTCTCATCTATAGCAACACATTTGGGCCTGCGGTTTTAGCTAGAAGAAGTTTCTAAGGTAACAACGGAGATCATGAGGAAGCTTTGTTGTAAGCATCATTTTTCTGGTAGAAAGATCTTTTCTAAGATAAAGGTTTTGTCACGTTTCCTGAAGCTTGTAGGATCTTCTAGCTGTTCCAAACATTGTTTAAAAATAGTAAGTTTCTTATTTTTTAAAATCTTATTTTTTAAAACCCCATCTTGTTTTCGGAGACGAAACACAGAAAGACTTTTCAGTTACTCCTCAGCTTCACACAAAGGGCCAACGGGAGAACTGAAGGACTTGGACTGGATCTGGAACTTAAACTTGACTCTGCTCTCTATTCCTCTTGTTTATATCCCTGGCAGCTTGGGTTTTGTCATCAGATTAGGTCTCAAGAGAATGAAGTCAGCCCGAGGTTAAGGGGTAGGGTGGAGATTTTTCTCTGCAGATTACAACTGAAAACTTGGCAAAAGGGGATAAACATCTGATGAAACATAACTTCTGGTTCTGAGATCACATTTGGACTTTTGTTCCTTCCTCTCTTGCCTCTCCAAAGAAGCTGTCTCCTGCATCCTTCAAATCACTGTTACATTTTGGGAAAAACTACTGCCAGGACAAGGTAACCAGGATGGACGTCTGCGAAACTGTTAATCCTTAAATGTCAGCACCGGGCACGGAGCTAGTGCCTCCTGGCAATGAATAGAGCAGTTCACTCTCTGTTGTTTCAAACCAACTGCAGAAAAAAGGGAATGACTCATCATCAAAACAAAATCCCAGGGCACCTCCACAACCCCATCTGTGGGAGAGTCACTGAAGTTCATAATAATGAAAAAAATACGACATTAGATAATTTTGGAAGAAAAAAAAAAAAAACAACAAAGTGAAGTGGGAAAACAGGAAGTGTTTGAGGGGAATTTAAACTGCACTTGAACTGCAGAGATCAACCTAGAGAAGTGGAATAAAGTATTTCACAAATCGGGACTTTTTACCTGCTGCAAAAGGGAGTCCCTGCAGTTCACACTTTTTAAAACAGGTTCAAGGGGTTTTGTTTGATCTTCAGCCCTCGAACTACATTTGAGGCTCTTGTGGATGGGAGAAGTACCTAAGACGAGTTTGAAATGGGAGGAAAGTCTGAATGGACCATCCAGAAATATTTCCATATAGTTGTCTGAGGAACTGTGGAAGAGTCTGTCCAAAGGGAGAAGTGGACTGGTGGACATTTAATGTAAATATCCAATGTTATCACTTTCTGTATAAAAAACACCCCATTAGGTCTCTCGGTGCTCTGGAGAAATGACTCTGATACTCTCCATTCATTTGCAAGCAACATGACCCAATATTTTTAGGTTTGTGAGTCCAGATTCACTTCAAAAACTGAAAGCTGTTAGCATTGTACAATTCAACTCATCTAGGACAATCTGAAGAATGTCATGGCACTGTCCCAAACAGCTCCCCTCGGCTCCTGCCTACCTCACTATGGGAGCAGCACAACTACCTAGAGCCAAGGAGGAGAATCTGAGAAACAAGGCTGTGGCACAGACCTGGTTATTGCTGTTACTACAAGCACACTACACAGGCTAACACTGTCTTAAGTGACTGCTGTACTGACATTCTGGTAGTGCAGCATATCTAAGGTTCCCTGGAAGCCAAACAGAAGAAACAACCAGGGCAACTCTTCATTTCCAAGGAGTCCATAAGCACCAAAACCTGTTGGTTTGACCAGAGGACTGATCTACACACCCATGATAGTGTGTCTACAAAGTCAGCAAGGGTGTGCATTTGAATAGAGGAGAAATACCTGAGAGCACATCTCTCAGAAGTCATGGAGGCAGGTTCAGAGTTGAACATAAAGATCTTCAAAAGAAAGGTACTTAAAGTAAGCTTCTTAGGGATCCCTTGCATGCTGAAGAGAGCTGAGAAATAATCAAATTATATGCACAAAAATGTGTTCAAATATCAGCTTCCTTATTTTAGGCTTTCTGACCTTAGGTTAAAAAGATGAGGGTCTACAAAAGGATGTGGAAAGATGTTAAAAAGAAAAATGCAAATATCTCAAGAGGGCATCAGGTAATCCCCTTTCAACAGGATGGGGGTGAGCAGGAATGGCAGGAAATGAAAGGATGTCACTGTGTTTTCTGATGTGACAGAAAACGTCATTTCTGATGAAAACATATGCAAGAGCAAGACTGCCTTCCAAACAGATGGAGTGTGAGTACCAGATAGGAACTTGGAAGTTTCTGTGCTGGCTTTGTTTCCATAGTGAAGCAAGTGACCGGTCAGCAGTAAACATCACAGGTATATGAAATTATTCTGATCAGGGCATAGAAATCCTGTATCTCACAGTGAGAGTCCTCTTTGCTGTAACAGCTCTGAAAATTTAAGGTCAACCGTTAGTGTTGTAGCCAATGCAACACAACTCGTCTAAAGCACACTGACATTTCACAGAATCATGGAATCATAGAATGGTCTGGGTTGGCAAGGACCCTAAGATCATCTAGTTCCAACCCCTTCACCATTTTGCATGAAGGAAGTATTTACAAAGATTGATCACCAATGCAAAGTTTCACTCTTTGAAGGTGGTGTTTCTCAACTAAGCAGCCAGAGGAATTGTTCAGTGTGACATTTGCAGGTCTAATAACGCAATGAAGAGGAAATAAGGAAAGAAAAAAATGTAAGGAAAGCACTAAGAAAATCTTACTGATAGTAAAATGCTCTGAAGAACTGTTTCATCGCAAAAGATGAAAATTTGCTCACTGGTAGGTATGTAACACTAGAACACAGAAAACAGGAAAAAATGTATCACAAAAGAATCCTGCATAGCCCCACGGAGGAGAGGCTGGATGATCTCATATGCTTTCTCTGTCTCTGATCTCTGATTAGCATACGCCTCTAATTTATCTGTACATCTTGCCTGCCCTTCAAAGAACTATTGCTCACAACCTCTTACTGCTGACAAGCAGACAATTTTAAATCTGTCTTGAAGTAAAGGATGCCTGAGTTGAATGCTCAGGAGTAGACACTGAAGGAGGTCCATGAAGGAGGGGGAAAATGCCGGGTCTCTAACTCATCAGCTTTTATCACATTAAAATATTCAACATAATTTTAGAACAAAAGCAACAGCTCTCTTAAGCTGACACTCAGAATCAGTGGCCAGTTCAGAATGTTTCTGTTAAATCTTGCTTTCACTCAAAGTAAAATTTTTGGTTGACCTACCTCATCCATCTTTTCTCACCTCTTTTCTCCTGTGCAGCTTTGGCCCTTGGCGGAGGAGTCTGACAGAATTTGACTGAAGTGTACGTTACTTCCTCGCTCTCATCAGCTGCAGAAATTTCTGATCTTCTTCCCTCCATGCCAAAGCAAGGAGTGTGCACAGAAAGATGTTTCGATCAGGCTGTTGAACAACAGGGCTCAACGCCTGTGAAACAGGAAACCTGAGGCTATATTCAGAAGACAAGAAATGTGAAGCTGCAACCTCTATCTCCAGCTGCTCAAGAGAACCAAATTTACAACAGAATGGAGAGCAGTGGAACTGCAGCTCCTTTCATTTTCTAACCTGATGGAGGATGTCTTAAGAACAGCTGCTAATGGAAAAGGTGATTAATCACAAAGTTCACGGGTATTCTAATTGTTGCCAATGCAAGACGGTGTGGTTAGATTGATGCAGCAATTGGGAGGATGCGGTGCTCTGCGGAGCTCCCTTCAGGGCAGAAGCAGAGGGATGGTGACAGCACAAGGTAAAAAAGGTGAATAGAGTACAACGTGAAAAGTAGGATAAGCAATGGCTACTGGCAAACTGGCAGCCGAGCTGCTGTCAAAAGGGAAGTAAGTGTGGACAGCAGGGGTTTGAAAAGGAAGCCTTGTGAGCTTAGGACACTTCCACTTTGGACTGGGAACTCTGTCTACGCCCAATACTGGTGTGAATGTGCTTGAGACACAAGGCAGGCACTGAGAGCTGGCATTCCTCAAGTCCCTCCGAGTCAACATCTCAACAGCATCAGTACAAGGCAGGCATGGACATACTAAAGAGAATCTACCAAAGGGGCACAAAGAGGATAAAGGGACCAGACCTTCTGTCCTGGGAGGAAAGACTGAGAGATCTGGGACTGTTTGGCCTGGAGAAAAGACTTCTTGATTGGGATCCAATTAATGTATATAAACACCTGACGGAAGGGTACAAGAAGAGTCAAACTCTTCAGTGGTGCCCAGTGACAGGACAAGAGGCCATGGGCACAAACTGAAAGACAGAAGGTGTTGTCTCTGAACATCAGGAAACACTTTTACTGTGAGATTGACTGCACACTGACAGAGGCTGGCCAGAGAGGTTGTGATGCCTCTCTCAATGAAGTTACCTGGACACAGTCCTGGGCTGCAGGTGGGCCAGCTTGTAGGTGGCCTGGCTTGAGCAGGGGGTTGGACCAGATGACGTTGAAAGCTCCCTTCCCGACTCAATCATTTAGTGATTCTGTGGTCAGCAACAACAGGAAAGGCTACTTTTCTTTTAAAGTATTGACCATCAATGAGAATAGTTCAAGTTGTGACAGGGGAGGTTTAGATTGGACACTGGCAAAAATTTCTCCACCAAAAGGGTTATCAAGCACTGGGACAGGCTGCACAGGGAAGTGGTTGAGTTACCATCCCTGGAAGTATTTAAAAAAGATGCAGATGTGGAGCTTACAAACATGGTTTAGTGCTGGGCTTGGCAGTGTCAGATTAATGGCTGAACTCAATGATCTTAAGGGTCTTTTCCAACCTAAAAGATTCTGTGACTCTGTGGTGGGGAGTACTGATGCCTCCAACACCCTGAGAAACCTCTTAGCTGCATGGTTGGCTGGCTTTTGTTTTAATCCACATTCTGATCCCTTCCATGTCTTGCTCAGAATGGGGATATTTGCCAGGCTCAGGCTGCATTTCTTCAGCACAGCACAGTAAATCTCCACTAACTGTTTGGGCATGCTCAACAAAGGATTTGGGATGATTGCTACCTCCAACAGGGATGATTGTTCCCTCTTCTGGTGACATGTTCTAAAATTGAGAAATGATTGCATGGGAGGATGCTTATCTGACACAGAGTGGCCAATTTGCTACAATGCACACGTCTGGGAAGGGATTGGACCTTTCTGCAAATTTCTCCACTTGCCTGTAAGGGTGGCATATTGCACCCACAAGCTTCCTTCCAATCCTTGGTAGGGCTTGTGGACAGCAAGATAGGGCATGTGTGCTTGAAAGGAAGGGGAAGGCAGAAGACAGCAGAGGAAGAAAGTCTCTCCTAAATGCTTCGAATGAATAAAAGAGAAGTCTAAAGAGAATTCTCAAGCTCAGAGAATTTTCTATACTCACAAGGGAGAGTTTAGCTGGGAATATAATCTTTATAGCTGAAAAGTAACTAACGGGATTCAAACACAGCCTAAGTGTGCAAATCTGATTTTGTCCCCACTTTGTGTCTCTGGTAGATTCTCTCCAGATGTCCATGTTCTGTCATACTTCGGAATAAAAGCGTTTCTCCTAGTTCCTGCCAATTTTGCCATGTTATAAGTGCCCAGGCTGCCTGCTGGCCCAGAGTGACCAAAATGACGGCACTATTTGTGAAGAACTGGAGGAGTGAAAGCTGGTGGGAAAGAATTAAGAGCTCCGTTTTAATGTGGTTTACCTTTTTTTTTCTAATACCAGCAATAAGTTGAGTTCTTCGGACAGGAAGTAGAGAGGGAGGGATCACACTGTAGAAGGTGTGTGGGCAATGCTCAGCTATTAACTATGTGTGAATAAATAAACCTGACATCTGCAGCTGTGCCATACTGCCAGTATGGAATCACAGCAGGACTAAATCAGTTTTCCAGGTGCCAGCAGCGCTTCTTCACCAGTTCGTCACTACTGAAGCAGCATACCATGGGGAAACCTCCCACATCTCTCTCAAACAAGTGCCTTCTCCAGCAGGTTGGTAAGTTCACTAAATGCAGCATTTCTTTCTTAACTAGAGGATGCAAAAGCCTAAGAACTCTGGCAAGGAACATCTGTTACTTCCAGTAACAGTCCCCTGAAAAGTGGACTCTCTGGGAGCATGGCATAAGGAGAGAGATGTCCTTTGAACAGTCTCAAACCATTTATAACTTTATTAATCACATCCAAGATGCTCAAGCACACTAACCTTGTGTGATGGACCTGGAATTCCTCAACAGTGGCAAAACCTGCAGGATGGCAAAACCTGCAGGATGGCAAAACCTGCAGGAGCTGGGGGACACACTTTTATTCTGAAGAATAACAGAACATGCATACAACAAAACATGGAGAGACTCCACCAAAGAGACACAACGTGGGGACAAAATCAGAAGGATCAGGGCCACAAAGCAGTTTTGTGAAGTGGTCGAGACCCCCTGCTCGTTGAACACAAGTCACTCTGGAGGCACCCGGTGGGGACAGCAAAGCCCAACGACACTGACGGACTGCCACCGCCTCCGGCAGCGGCAGCGAGGGGAAGGGTGACGCCGGGCAGCCTTTCGCCCCTGCTGATGCGGCCACCTGCCCGCTGCTGCTGCTCCGAACCTGTGAGGGCCACAGCAGAGGCGAGAGCGCGACTTCAGCCAGGGAAAGTCACAGAGCACTTGGGTGAGCTGATTTCCAGCCGGGAGCCCGGCGATCCCCATCCCGCGGGGCTGCTTCCCCCTGCCTGCGGCCGGCTCGGCGGGGCGGGGCGGAACGCGGCCCGCCATCGGAGCTGCGGCTTCCTCTGGCACCGCGCTCTGAGGGCTCCTCCCCTCTGCCCGCCCTCGTCGTTCATTGGCGAAAACCCGAGAGGGGCGGGGCCCCCGCACTGAAGCTCACCTTCCATTGGCTGTCGGCGAGGAAGTGGGCGTGGCCGGTCGCGCCCTCGGCCCGGCCCGCCTTTCCGCCGCCGCGCACCATTCGCCGCCGGAGCGCTCCTGGGTGGGCGGTCCTGGCCGCTGCCGCGCTGCCATTGGCGCCGGGCGCCAGTTCCGCCACGCTCTTCCCGGCTTCCGGCTGGCGGGGCGGGCGAGGGAGCCGGTCGGGACGCGGAGGAGGCCGGTGCCGCCCGTGCCTGTGGTCCCCGGGCCGCCCAGCATGGCATGCGCGTGACCCGCGGGTCTCTCTTCCCTGTGGGCGGCGGCACCTGTGCCCGGGGTGGCCGCAGGTGGGTGCGCGGGGCCGGGGAGGTGAGGAGCGGAGCACAGCGAGGCCGCGGGGTGAAGCCGCGCTCCGTCCCAGGCGGGTCTGGGGCAGCGGCCCCCGGCTGGAGAGGCCCAGCCGGGCAGTTCCCAGCGCCGCGCCGCAGGTTCCCGGGAGAAGCTGTGTCAAGGACTGAGGGCAGGTCCTGCTTTCGGCCTCGGGAGAGAGGAGTCACGAGCACTCGTGTCACGGGCTTCCTCATTTCAGTGACCGCGCACTGGAACAGATTGCCCGGGGCGATTGTAGAGTTCCGTTTATTGGAGATACGCCAGAACCGTCTGGCCACAATCCTGTGCCTTGTGCTCTGGGATGACCCTGCTTGAGCAGGGAAGCTGGACCAGGTGACCCACTGTGATCTCTTCCAGCCAGACCCATTGTGTGATTTCTGAGTTTCTAACCTTGTTTTCGTGCCCCATGGCGAGCAGAGCCCCAGCTCAGCAGCTGTGAGCTGTTGTGGTGGATTCTACGGGGCTGTGGGGAACTCATTAGGTTCAGTCAAACGGGCTCCGGGTCCACCTGCAGCCAGGTGCTTATGTAATGGAGTGTCTGCCTTCCACCTGCGTCTGGAGCTTTACCAAAATCTGCAGAGCAAGAAGCAGAGGAGAATATGTTGCACTGCTCTGTTTGGCTGGTGCCACCATTGAATATTTCGTGTGTGATTTTAGCATGAAACCGAAAGCCAAATTATTATTGTTGTTATTATTATCCTCATCATCTTCATTACTGCCTCGTTGGTTGGACCTTACATAGGTTGTCTCACTTTCCTCCTTCCCTGGTGTAAACTGGGAAGGAAAGGAAGAAAGAAATTGTTCTGTGAAGTTGTAGTTTAGCATTATTAATCTCTTTCAGATTTCCAGCTAAAGGAGTATGGGTAAGATCATTATTAAGATTAAGGCACTTGAACAAACAGAGCCTGACTAATCACTGTGGCTCTTCCCTGCGAGCTCTTTACAGGAGAGCTGTGACAATGATTGATTAGAGGCCTGATAAATAATTTTCTGCTGACTGGCTTGTCAGTGCGATGCAATAACAAACAGTGGATTATACCTGAAATTTACTCTAGCATTCAGCCTGCTGGACTCTGCTCTGGCAGCTAATTAAAGTGTTCAGCAGCAAAACTTTTTGTGGTCTCAAGGCAAATTCGGAAAAGAGCCCCAAATCAGCCCAGTGAATTGTCTTTGGCTGCGCAAGAGATTCAGATTTAGGGTCTCTTGTGAACCATGACTTGTTTCTAGATTTCAACTTCTCCTTCTTGCAGTCAGGACTGAGGAAGTGGCTAATCATTGACTCCATGACCCTGAAGTTAGTTTGCAGGGGGCTGAAACAGTTAATCTTCTGTGTTCTCTGTGGCATGTGTCCAGGATGTCACCACCTTGCCATACCTCTGCCTTGCTGCTTGTCTTTATGGCCCTGGCTGTAGCGGGGGCTGAGCAGTCAGAAGAGAGGAGCTGTGATGTGATTGGTGATGAGAGCAGTGAGTCGCAGATGGAGAGAGCCCTGCTGAAGAAACTGGAGCCCCTGAGCCACATGAGGTACAGCACAACACCCTGGTAGACCTTGTGCTGCACAGTGGGCCAGGGGGAGGGGAGGATTTGGGTCAGACTGCAGAATGGGTCTCTGACTGGCTTCCAGGTCTGAAGTGCCCACTGCTCTGAGCGTTCTGTGTAATTCAGTGGGCTGTCTCTTCTGTCCTCTCCCTGCTACAGGTTTAACGTGACTGTGGAGAAAGGCAAAACAGAAAACTATGTCTACCACTTCAGGGTGTGCAGGGAGGTCAACAGCACCTCGCACGATTTTGGTGGCCTGGTGCAAACAGATAGGCAGAATGGAAAGACCACGGTGATAGGAAGAATCAATGAAACCCAGGTCTTCAATGGAAGTATGATTCCACTCAATACTTTGCTTACTCAGTAGCTGCCTTTTGCCTCTTGATCTGGATTTGTAGCCTATATTGTTTCTGTCCTGGCAGGTGACTGGATCATGCTGATTTATAAAGGAGGTGATTCATATGGCAGGCACTGCAGTGGCGAGAAGAGGCGAGCAGTGATAATGATTTCTTGCAAGCGGGGAGTGACAGCGGTGAGTGACACCTGGGGTGAGAGAGCATCAGGAGGCTGCCAGACCAATGGTTGTGAGCAGAGGGGCTTTGAGGGGGCAGCAAGCTGTCCTCCGGTGTCTGGTGCTCAGCTGCACCAACAGTGATAAAACTGTCTCCTGGTGAAGTTCAATGTGCGTGGGCATGTTTTCACATGACTTCATTTTTCCAAAATTGCAGAGTTCATTCAGCATTATTTCTGAAGAGCGGGAAAAGGAGCAGGAGTGTTTCTACCTCTTTGAAATGGACAGCAGTGTGGCTTGTCCAGCTGAGAATTCCCACCTCAGTGTTGGCTCCATTCTGCTGATCACGTGAGTCATTGGAAGAGCTGTTTGTGCCTGAGTCATAATCTCCAGTGCTATTTAGAAACACATAGCAAATGCTATAGTAAGACTAAATAATTGTGGTATGCTTTCCCACAGCCACCATTAGATGTTACTTTGCCTCTGAGCTTTTTGGACAAAAGCTCTTGCTCAAGGCATGATTCAGGGCTGATCTGTTCCCAGTAAACGTTTTCCTTCACAGCTTACAGACAAGTGCACTGAAACATGGGAGATTTGACTTCCTAAATTAGTACAGTGGCTCTTTGCCAGAGGTGGGAACTCAGACCAGGAGTCTTGACTCATTTTCTGTGTTTGTGTTTAGAGGCACTACTTCACATAATGCTGCTAAAAGATTTATATGAGCAGATCGATAACTTGGGGACCTTTTATGGTCTGGTTTCTGTTTATAGCTCTGTTCTTGAGTGGTGCTCAGCCACTTGTTCCAATGCTAATATGAAGCAGGTAGCTGGCTCGGAAGAGATTATCTACAGGATTTCCTCAGCTTTGATTTTCTTATTTTTTTTTTTAATTCTACCTTTAGGTTTGTGTCACTGATTGCAGTCTACATCATTGGTGGGTTCCTCTACCAGCGCCTTGTTGTGGGAGCAAAGGGCATGGAGCAGATTCCTCACTTTGCCTTCTGGCAAGACCTGGGCAATTTGGTGGCGGTGAGTGAAAATCCTTATATATTCTCAACCTGGCCCATGTTAGGAGAAAATGGCATTGACTCTGTGTTTTGGGTAGACCTACCACTAGGGTGGAGTACCTTGAAGCAGAAGAAGAGGGTATCTGTTTCATTTTTCTTGAGTATTCCATTTTTGCATCCTTGCTGAGATCAATTCCCTGCCTCTGTCCTGCAACTGCTATGTAACAAACTAGAATATGTGCTCCTCAGGAGTTAACACTTTCCAGGTAGAAATGTTCACCTGGGACTGTGAAATGCTTACGTCTGGCTCTGTGAAATCCTTCCCTGGTCATTATAGGCAGTGCTGTTTATCCTTCATATTTGCCTTGGCCTGATGTTGCTGCATACTGTTAATCAGTATGACCAGAGTTTTCAAGACTGAGTGGGATGTTTTTATGTCAAGTTTTGGGGAGATATTTCAGGTAGCACAGGGACAGGCATATAATCCCTTAGCAAAAGAGAAATCGCAGGAGCTGCTTTGCTTTGGATGCTGAGTCAGTTGCAGACAGTCTGATGCTGGTGCTGTGTCCTGTGCCCGTAGGATGGCTGTGACTTTGTGTGCCGATCCAAGCCCCGGAACGCTCCAGCCGCGTACCGCGGCGTGGGGGATGACCAGCTGGGAGAGGAGTCAGAAGAACGGGATGACCACTTGCTGCCCATGTGACAGGCTTTCCACACCAAGATCTTTTCTCCCCATCTCCCCAGTGCTTGTTTAGCCGGGTGCCTCCCAGCCAGTTCTCCTTCTCTCATTTCTGATTTTCTTTACACTGTTTGCTTCCGCTGTCTCCGGTGTGTCAAGTCCCATGGATGCCTCTGGATGTGAACAGCACTGGTTCCTAATGGCATGTCTTAAGAATGTAATGGTGGCTTAGGTTTTAAAAATGCAGCAACGCTGAGGGGAGAAGTGTTGACAGTTGAGCAGAAAACAGCAATATGAGTGTTCAGCACAGAGCAGGAATGGATGAATCACTACAAGGAAAAAAGGGGAATGGATTGGTGCAGAAAGGGAAAAAGGATATGGGTTAAAACAGCTGACACTGTAAAAGGGATATTTTGTGTCATTTTATTTTTTTTCCGTAGGGTTTACAGGATCTGTAAGACACTGGAATTATTTTTCTTTGAATGCGTTTTCAGCTTTTCTAGCTTCTGCACTGTTATACAATTTCTGCCAGCATAACTGGCACAGAGTGCTCTATGCCATGCTCTGGGGTGAAGAGGCATTAGCACCTCTGTAGTCTTTTGTTTCCCTAATGGCAGAGGGGTGTGTACTTCTCAACAGTTTCCTTCAACAGCTGTAAAGGGAGGCATGCCATCCTCTCAGAATGGAGAGGGGCAGTGCTAAAAAACTATAGGAGTTGAATGGAGTCTCATGACTTCAGTCAAAATATTGATTCAGTCTTCTCAATCAGTGAGAAGCAAAAGGAAACAATGTGCTGCTAAGGAAAAGGAACATTTGCTGAAACCGAAAATGACATCAAGACAAAATGAGACAGGTAGCTGCCACTTGAGTTCTGCCACAAGCTTCCCGAGGTGCCCACACACCTCAATCACTGTCAGCATTGTGATTCCATGCTCCCCAGAAGTTCCTTGTTTTGCAGAGGGCTTTCCTACGAAGCTGTCAGAATTTATTTTTATATCAAAGGAACCATGGAAGCCCAGGCTCAGAATGCTAACACATTAAGAACTGCATAAGGGACTTTTGCACTTACATGGTCAGCTTTCATAAATCACTGTCCCCTTAAGTATGGTGCAGGCCAGTCTTAGGACACTTGCCCTGTGCAGATGGTTCTTAACATACTGCCACTGGCTGGGAGTGAGAAAGACCTTCGCTTTGGGCCCTGGTGAAAAGCAGGTACAGTTGAGTTGTAGACTTAATGGGAACCTTCAGGAACTTGGCACCTTGATTCTAAATTGCTTTTTATTTGAGAGGCTAGACTCTGAGCAATCCCATTCTACCCTACTGTAGACTGGCAGAGAACTGCCCTCAGTCTGGGGGGCAGAGACTGTGAATAAGCAAGCCACTACTGTGTTAACAGCAGAGTACAGACAAGGTATTTTTAAGATATTGAGAGAAAAGGGGTGGCCCTGCTTTCTGGGTTTGGAGTGGGCGAGCAATTCCTGCTTTCTTTGACTTTTGTGACAGTCTCAATCTTTCTCATAACATGGGAAAAATAGGAAGTCAGTAAGTCTGTTACTGTTTTTCATGGTGGTGTCTAAGGTAATTTTTTTTGTACAAAACACAACTTTCAAAAATAAAGTGACCAAAAAAAAAGTGTTGTGCTGATGTAACAGGAACTTCCTTGGGTGCCAGAGTATCTTTCTTACCCAAAAGTAAACGGTCTGTAGTGTGTGGTGCCTTGTGCCTGAGCTCTTGCCAGTAATGAACATGTTCTTGTTAGTTCATGGCTTTTGCTGCCACCTTGTTTCACCCCAGGTCCTCTAGGGCATACAAGGGAAGGCTATCCACATCCTTCAAAACTGAAACTTTAGAAGCTCAGGTCGCTATGGATGGATGGATTGTGCTCTGTATTTTTCTGCAGCAATGACAGTCAAAAGTAACTTCGTGGTGAAGTTTGTACTTTACAAACACTCAGTTAATGTTCGGGTTCAGGATGGGGGTTAAAAAGCAGCCAGACCTGCAAAGCCTGATCAAGCATTTTTTTATTAAGAACATTGAACATGAAATGAAGAAGTGAAGCCTTCCCATTTGACTGAAATAAAATCCAGTCCTCAGGAGCAGCTAGTAACAGCGGCAGGCTCCTGCCTGCCTACCCTGCCAAGGGTCAAACTAAACAGGACTTTTATCACACCCAGCCTGCTAAGGATAAAATGGTTTAAGGGCAGCCTTCCTCTGCTCATTGCTGATTCTAACCTCCCCCTTCCCTGCCCCCAGACTACATCAGACCAAACAGTGGTACCAGGGTGCAAGCAAGCATGGGCAGCTTCCTTTGGGCCTGTTTGCGTTCACAAAGCCTCACAAGTCTTCTCACATGAATAAGGATGTCACAAAACTGAGATTCAACAGCAGTTAAGACTAGGAAGCCGCTGCCGCATTTTATCCATCTACTAAGCACTTTCCTTCCTCTTTTTCTAACATGGGTCAATAAAGAGCCCATTTCAAAGATCTCTAATGTTTTCCTACCTATGCTATTAGGCTTTCTCCCATGCCACTACAGCTTTCCTGCAACAGTAGGTGCTTAACACACAGAACAGTCTTATGTTTCACTCAAATATTCATGTGAAACTTCTGAAAACAGAAAAGCTGAGATACATGGTTTATAACACCATCTTGCTTTCAGGTATTTGGCTCTAGAGGGCACTTACCTCTTCACAGTTTGTGTAACTCCTTCAGGTATTTTGCCTGTTTATTTGAAGCAGAGGTGCTTCTGGAAGAGAATAACTCTGCCCAGGTTTTCACCTTTGGCAATTTGGCTACAAAACTTCAGAATACCACATTTAGTCCTTAAAAAAAAAAAAAAAACAACCAAAGAACCCCCAACCAAAACTGGAGGGGCTGAGTACGAGAAACTCAGCCTATAATATAAATTCTACCCTTTTGAAATGAGAAGTAGCATTAAAAAATTAGTATTCAGTTGTTGTGTAGGGTGTGTGTCTGGTTTCTTGTAACTGAGAAAGACTTGTTTGACAACACAGAAAAAGAAAAAAAAACCAAAACCAACCCAAAAAAAGCCTGAGGCAAGGAGTACAATCCTGCCAGCCTAAATTTTGTCCCATAAGCTCTCCTGAGGATAATGAAGACAGACACGAAAAAAAAAGAATACAAACTGGTAAGAAAACACACAAAACAAAACCCCAGCCCATTTCACGAAGAGCCTTGGTGCTTCTGGAGACTGCTTTGGATCTGTAAATTATGCTCCAGCACAATGGGAAGACAAACCTAGTGCTGCAAGGTTCCCTAATGCAAGACAATCCCCCTCCCCTTTGAGTTTCCCATCACTTTGTCATAAGTACTCAGGAAAAATCCTCTGACTGGTTCTGAGAGCACCTGGAGTGAATAGCTGCCACAACACTTTAGCTTTACTGTCTCCTGTAGACATGCAGAGTGAAGACAAGACAGCTCCTATTGCCACAGGCCTTCAAGTTTGGTATGCATGCTGGAATGGCTATTAAACCCAGTTCATGAGCAGCCCAGGTATTTTTAGAAGTGGAAAAGCAGCAGCCCCTTTTGCTCAAATTCTTGTTTGTCACCTCTGTCACTTGCAATTTGCTAGCTCCCCTTCATAAAAGCCCCAAGCACAGGTGCTCCCAATGTCCATGTGGGGCCAGCTCTTCCTATGCCTTGAATTCTGGCAATGATATTCAAAGCTACCATCTAGCAGACCTGCTGTGGCAAAAAGGGGTGAGAGCAGTTCCCTTTCAGAAGTCTTTTAAGACAGAAAGAGATCCCCTTAACATCTTTATGTGGTATATAGGGGAGGCATATTCAAAATCAGGAAGAAGGAGAGTTGTTTAAAGGCCCCAGGTGGCAGTTTTCTTCAACCTTGTAGCACCATTAAAAGACCAAGAGATGGGCTTGTGCGTGGCAGTTTCAATCAGTTAAATTCCTTCTCATTCTTCTTGAATGCAAGACCACAGGGGACTGTCCCATTCTTCCCTGCCCCAGCAGGATGCTCCAAAACTGGCAGCTGCCCTGGGGTCAGAGCAAAAGTGAGACCTCTGACTTCAGAGTTCTTAGGTCTCCTTGAGGACATTGATCTTGGCACAGATCTTGAGAGCTGGTCCCAGCTTGATGTTCATGGCACTCATGAGATGTTCCTCCTTCAGAAGCAACAGGGCCTGACCATCAATTTCCTGTGACCGAAATTCCTCAGCAATTTCCTGGCACCCTGTGAAGCAAACAAAAACACAAGCACTGAGAAACACACGTGCATTGGGCACTCCCTTCATTCCTACTCTTTGCACCTCAGGCAGGTACAGAAAAGCAAGCTAGGAATCTAACCAACCCTTTTCCCCACTCTAGTCTGCAGTCTCCCTGAGCACACAGGCTACTTGAGAAATAAATCTTGAGAATCCGTCTCTATGATCTACTCCAATTCATACATGTTCAAAAGCAGAAGGCACCACTGACACCATTTTCTTTCCAGAAAGAGAGCCCCATCTCCCCATGCTACTGGATCACAGGAGTGCAGGAGAGGATCTTAACTTCACCTTGCAATGATGCAATGAACTCATACACTTCCTCCACACTCCAGCGACTAGGATTGCTGGACAGGAAGACTGGGTTGATGCCATGTAGATCTGGGGTAGGTGGGGCCATATTAGAGTTTGACAGGTCCCTCTCTCCATGACCGGCCCTTACTGACAGGGGTCCTGGAGATGTAGGGGACAAAGCTTCATCATAGCTGGAGTTATCAGAGCCTCGACTTGAGTCTTCCTGGCCCTAGAAGCCCATAGGAAAGAAAGAAAACAAAAGGGTTTTTGTAAGAAATTCACAATTACTAGCTGCAAAACAAGACATTGGGAGCAGAAGAAGTTGTCCCAACAGTCTGGAACAACTGTCTCAGGCTGTTGGTCCAGGGGCAGTTGACACAAGAGCTCCCTCTCTTCCTCACATCAGAGCTCATTTGATTCTTCTATAACCCAATTCAAGTCATTCATGTGGAGGACTGCTAATCAAATGGGAAAAGTGGATTGTTTTGTGCCAAGGCTGTCAGTTGATCTCACTCACTGAGACCTTCAAGACGCACACGAGAGCGAACACAGAGCGCACAGAACAAGTACAAACGTGAATACACTTCCTGCAGTCCATGAGGGATTAGAACAGCTCCCTGTGCCTTGTGTAACGAGTGTGTCAGTGTGCACTCGGCACATCCTGTACAACTGCATCCACTGTGACAAAGTGGCACAGCCAGCAGGGACAAATTCTACACAGAGCTGTCTTGACAGGTCTGTGTCCTTACCCTGTGGCGCTTGCCCTGGATCTTTGTTCGGGCGATTTCGGAGCTGCTGCGCCGTGGTCCCCGTCGGCGCACACGGGCGTAGTTGGCTTCCTGGAATTCCTTCATCTTCTTTCTCTGCAGCCGAAACTGATGACTGCAGCTGACATTGTACCTCAAGTAAGCAGAAGCAGAGCAGCAGTTAGAAAGCACCAGCTATCTAAACCTACTACTTCTCCTTGCTCTAGATGGGGATAAGACTCCTCTTTACCATCAAGTTCTGTTCCTCCTACTTCTAAGACTTCCCCTTGGAAGGAACCAGTCCAGACTTCTGACACAAGCAATATTTGGACACCAGAGTCTTGAGCTAACATCTGAAGGGTCAATTAAGTCATTCCCCTAAGGGAAAAAAGACCCATAACAAGCACTCTACTATCAACAGGAGGCAGCAATGACTAGTCTAACTTCTTCCCAGTTTTTTCCCCAATGCTCCCTTGTGTCTTTGTTTAGTATCATCAGACAGCTATCAGTATGCATTTATTTAGTCAGTCAGATGTACATTTTTCTGAAGAGAGATTCTTTACAGCCCCAGAACTTCCCCCTTCCCACTTCGTTTTCTGAGCAAGCCAGAAGTCCTCTTTATATTCAGCACCACATCCACCTCTTCAGACCTAGAAGCATTTACAAATCATTTCGAGTGCTAAAGGATCTCTGTGGCCGTACATGCCACAGAGAGAGGATCAGATGTGTGGTACACTACTTGGCGAAGGGGCACATGCCCAGTTCCAGCAAACGTGTCGTCAAGAGATCAGGAATATTACATCTCGCTGTTATTACCTTTTAGCACAGGTCATGGAACAAAACCTCTTGGAGCCACGGAACTGGGTTGCTGGGGCATACTTCCCACAATATTCACACTTCAACAAGTTTGCCTTCTTGTCAAGCTCTAGTGAGATACAGAGACACACACCAGTTGGTGATCTGAACCAAAGCAGATCACACACCCAATGACTCCCCATTCCACTGCTCCTCTTCTGAGCAGATTCCAAGCACTATTTTCTACTGAATCTAGTAAGTAGTTAACTTGGGGAAGAAACTGAGAAAAGAGAAGCACAAACTCTGCTAATTAGGACCCCAGGATGTCAAACAGAGCAGTTTTTTTCTCCTGGTCAGTACCACTTCATGGAACAAGTAAAAAATAGCATATTCCTCGCATCCTACAAGGCTGTGGGGGAAATCTCCATCACTGCACTCTCTGCTCTGTCCACACAGCCTTCACAGCCTTCAGTCATTAAAGACAGGTACAGCTCAGAATTTCCTGCTTACTACTGACACAGGATGTGTTAGATCATATTTACAACAACAAAAGTATTGTTGGTCTTCTGGCACTCAAAAAAACCAAGACCCTAGTTCCATAGCTTGAGTCTCCAAGGAATTAGCAGAAAGAGATACAAGTCCATAATGTACAAAGTCAGTAATACAGAGCAGAAACTTTCAGTAATACTAGCTAGTCCTCCTAGTGCTGAAACTCACCCATGGAAGCGCTATCCTCTCCCAGAGAATTGCTGGACAGGTTTTCATTCTGGCCAGGAGCCTCTCCCTGCAGTGGTTTCTCAGATTCTTTCAGCAGCTGAGAACAACCCACCTGGATAGGGAGAGAATGACTTGGACCCACCAGTAAAGGATTCTCTGTGTCCACCACCCTCTGCCAAGGTACATGCAGCTCAAAATTCTGCTCAGAAGAATCTCTCTGCCTAATAGGGAAGGCAAGATGCTGACAATAGTCATTACTGCTTCCTGATAGTAGGCCTGGTGGTTCATTTAAAGATCCCCAAGCACTATCTGCCTTGAATAACGTCCAATTCCATGTAACTCAATTTTCCCTTATTTACTTCACTTGCTGCCTGTTCAAAATGTATCTTTCCCTCACAGAGAGGAGAGCCTCCTTACAATTCCTGTATTAATTATTGCTTTGGTGACTACTGGAGTAAGCAGTTGCTGCAACACTTGTTTTACTCCTTCAAACCCCATTCTCTTTAATGACACCACTTAATGCCTTGCTTCATTCATGACACCTCCCTCCCTTTCCTTCCTCTTCACTGTCTGTGTCTCAGGCTAAAAATGTTGAATTGGAATATGAGGAAGGATACTCCTATGCGGAGATGGAAGCCCACCACCCTCCCAAGAAAGTGCTACACCTCCTTCCCCCACAACAAAACAATCACTACTGGAAAGGGCTCTGCTCCCTCCTGGATGACAAAGCCTTCAATGATGTGTGTGAGGATCTGGGGCTTGACTATGGCTTGAGGAGGTTTGGAGTCTCCCATCTGACGTGACACCATTGCCAGGTTTGGGGTGGAAGCAGAGGTGGGGGTGACTGAGGCTCCTTCACTTGATGTGGCATTTTGGGTTGCAATGGCAGCACTATCAGAATTATCTGGAAAGTTAACAGCACAGGAGTCAGTTACTTTTGCTCCACCTACTTCAAATTAAATTCAAGATCAGGTCATGAGCACACATAAGCACAGCTCTCCTTTGTACCTCACCTCCAAGGCCACTCTTCTCCTCCATGTTTTTGGGGCTGTCTGTTACAGGAGAGGACCTGGCAGGCAGGAGTGTGGTGACACTGGGTGACTCCTCCTTCTCCTCCTCTGACTCTGCCTTGCGCTTTACTGCCAAGGTCTGAGATTTGCCCTGCATGAATAAAGAGGAACACGTAAGCAGACAGAAAAGCTCCAAAGCAATGAACAAGCCAGATCAAAAAACAAAAGATACACCCTGCCCCATCATACTTGATTTCCAGCCAGGTTCCTCCTAGAGATGCCTCTAGCTCCTTCACAGTACATACCTCTACTTGGGAGCATTTGACTTGACAAGAACTTGAGAAGATTCACTACCATGCCATGGACTAGGATCTGCTGTCCCAATTCATGTTGACACATTGGAATAATACCAAGACACTGTGAACCTCAAAGGATTATTGCAGAAAGAAATGGAATAGCATTCACCCAGCAGTTTCCAAACAGGCTTTTGGATAAATCAGATCAATTTCAATGGAGAGTTAAAAGAGTAGGGGACACACATACACCAGGAGCAGAGTTGTCCCCTGCTCTAAAAATCAGACAAATCCTGTGACACCTTCCTGAAGAAGCAGACAGTTTAGAAAGAGTCTCAGCAACTGGATAAGGAGGTGTTCAAGGCAAGGTTGGATGGAGCAAACCAGTGTACTGAAAGGTGTCCCTGCCCATGGCAGGGATATTGGAATTATATGATCTTTAAGGTTCTTTTCAACTCCAGTTACTTATGATTCTGTGATCTGAGCCAGCAAAGTGCTGTTGTCCCAGGGATTTAGGTAGGCCCTAGCTGGACAATTCACAACAGCACAGACAAGTCCTATGGAATACAAGTTTTCCTCTGCATAGCCTGTTGCTAGGGGATCCTCTGAGGCCTAGAGTCAGCACCTAGTGCCACATACCAAGGGATCTGTAACTCAGAAGTACCCACACTGGAGCAGCGCATGAAAAACTGCAGCCTGTGGGAAAGACCCACACTGGAGAAGGACTTTATGAAGGACTGTATCCTATGGGAGGGAATCCCCCATGCTAAAGCAAGGGAAAAGCAAGAGAGATAGACAAAACCTTACAAGTTGACCACAAATCCCATTTCCTGTCCTCCTGCACCATTCAGGGGGAGGAGGTAGAAGAGTCAGGAGTGAAGTAAAGCCCTGTGAAGAACAGGGAAGGTGTTTTTTGCATTTGTTCTTATTTCCAATTATGCTACACTAAATTGGCAGTAAACTAAATTATTTTCCATAAACTGAGCTTATTTTGCCCATGATGGTAACTGGCAAGTGATCTCCACATCCTTATCCCAATCCACAAGCTTTTCACTGTATTTTTCTCCTCCTGTCATGTTGTGAAAGGGGAGTGATAGAGCAGCAACTTGGTTGTCACACAGCAGCCAGCCAAGGTCAACCCAGCCCCACTGTTAAATGTGATACTCACTATATGTGGACACCTACCCCATTTGGGGCAGGCTCTGAGTCTCACCTATTAAGTTCATGCAAGCCTTTGAATGATAATGTGGAAGAGAAATGCTTGTAGTCAGTAACCCCAGGGGTTGGATTGGAATTAGTGTTTTTGGGGTACAAAAGTCTCCACATCCCTTTCCCCAAACCCCTTACCCATCCCATCCCACTGACCTGGGCCTGGACTGCGATTGGTGTCCTAGGAATGAACAAAGAGAATCCATATGCTATTCTCCTTCTCAATGGTATCACTTACTGGCAACTGGACAGACTGCATGTAGAATGCTGCTGGCATCTGAGCCACAACTGGAGAGGAAGCTGGGCTCTTCACCATGTGGGCTGTGCCTTGAACTTGTGCCAAATTCACCCCTGTGGTGAGAGGGGGAGCTTCCTGTGAGGATGCTGGAGCTGAAGATGATGATGGGGAAGCAGCATGGGTTTGGGAAACCGGCTGGACTACAGCTGGCATTCCCCGGGATGTCGGCACTGCTGCAGCAATCTGAGCCAAGCCCAGTGCCTGGGCTTGGCCTGAGCCCTGCTGCCGAGTGCCCACTACCTGCACTGGGATATGTGGAGGAGGCTGCTGTGTTGCTGATATTTTGGCAGGCCCAAGCTGAGGGGGTTTGATGGGGGTGACCAGAGATTTTGACTGAATAGGAACAGGTGACTTGGTGGCTTGCTGGCATGGACTGTCCTGCTGGAGCTGCAAATGCTGTGGCTGGGACTGCAACATAGGTTGCACCACAAGGGTCTGTGCCTGCTGCTGGTTTTGGGGGGGAGCCTGCTGCTGCGGAGGCTGAGCTTGCTGCTGCTGCTGGGTCAGAGATGCTGCTTGCTGCTGTTGCTGCTGTTGAGCCAGTTGGAGATGGGTGGCTGTGTGGAGGAGCTGGGACTGGCGGTGCTGGAACTGCTGCTGGTGATGAATGGCTATCTGCTGCTGGATCACCACCTGCTTCTGCAGATGGATCTGCTGCTGCTGTTGGATCAGTGAGTGTGGCTGGATCTGCGTATATGTTGCTATACAAACACAGAGTGAGAAAAAAACAGCACAAAAGTTAGAAACAGTGTAGCTGGGAACAACAACAAAAATAACGTAGTCACTACACTGGTTGGAGACATTAAACTCCAAAATGACTGACAGCTTACTGGCAGAGGACATGAGGGACTAAATCAACCTCTAGTTCTAATAGAAAGGGATAACCCCTTGAGACAAGTCTTTGGGAGGACAGAAGTTGGGAAGTGTGTTGGAAAACCTTTTACCACCAGGCTTTCAAATGTCATTCTTGTGAAAGCCCAACGGTTTTGAAGAGAAAAAAAAAACAGATGAGTGCTTACCTGAGCTGATCAGCGTCTGGCTGGGTGCTGGTGTAGCAGTCCTGGTGAGGTTCATGCCCACCGTTTGCTGTCCTCCACTGTCTGTGTCACCCTTCTTTGCGGCTGCACTCTCTGTCTCCGTCTGGCTCCCCTGGCTGACAGTCACGGCCTGGGCAGCCGCCACCGGCAACGGCTGAACCACCCCCGTGCCTTTCCTCTGGCAACTGCCAGCGGCACCTGCCGAGGAGCTCTGGCTCAGTCCCATGGAGGGCTGGCTCCCACCACTGGCCACCACACCCCCGGAGACACCATTGCTGCCTGCTGCTCCCTGGCTCAAGTTGAGGGACTGACCAGCCCCGCTGGAGGAGGCCTGAGCCACTGCCATGGTCTGTCCCGTGCTGGTGGCCTGCGGCAGGCCTGAAGCCTGGGAGCTTCCTGGCAGGGCTGTCTTCTGAGCAGAGCCTTGGAGCTGGGCGTTAGCGGCGGAGGTCTGCTGGCTCCTCACAGCCAAGTTCTGCACCTAAAGACACACACACACCAAAGAGAATCCACTTGCTTAATACCCGTTACTTGCCGGGATTTTGACAGAGCATGCGTAAGCAACACACACTGCTGGGATGCAGGCTGAGTTGATGCCTCAAGTCTTGTGTGAGGAGCTGCTCACGCTGCAGGGCAAAGCTCAGGCACGGCCCTCCCCAGGAAGCACATTATCCTGAACTCCCTCCTGCCCAATCTCTGATGGAAATTAAAGATCTCATGGCACTTTGTGAACCGGATTTGGGGACACCATCTTTCTCCAAGGCATAGCACAGCCTTCAGACCTGCCTGCCGTACCTTGGCATTGGTAAGACACAGTTTAATATGGCTATAAAAGCACTGAGATACCCCTTTAAAGACCAGTCATTCCATTTCAATTTTTGTGCCACCTGCTTCCGCCAGGCCCACAAATCTACCCATGGCCCACACCCCTTCCAATTTCACCAGTTCCTCTGCATTTTGGTGCTGCCATCCTCTGTATTTACTCCTCCTCCAAATGCAATGTTATCTCCAAAGTTTGATCACGGCTGACTTGTCTTCAAAGAAAGTGCTTCAGACAAGTCTTTGGCATCTTTACAACAATGAACCAACTGGATGAAGGAATACTACCTCTGGCAAAGACTCTTAATTGCAGAGTGACTGAAAACTGTGTATTGAACTCAACAGTTCTTTTCATACAAGCACAACCAAGAAACTTTGAAGACTGATTGGCTTTGAGGATTGATCCAGCCTGTGCTCACCTCAGAAATTTTAAGCAGAAATGAATCTCATCTCTGGAAGCAAAAAGCAAACATGAAAACACGGTGGCAAAATCTCCTGCCTGCACAGGGACACAGGCTGGGGATAAAAGAGCTCTAATCTGCTATACAGGGACAGCTCGAGATAAAGACCAGAGTATGGTGTGGCAGAAGCAGGGGAAAGGCTGGACTCTGGGAGTGGGGTCACTGACCTGGTCTGTGTCTGTATGTACCCCAGGAGACTGAGTGGGTGGTACCTCCTGCTGGACAGCAGCCACAGCTCCATTGGGCATCAGGATGAGTTGGGAGGCAAGAGGCACATTGCGGCCCAAGGTCCGGTTCACCTGCAACAGGTTCCCCAGCTGTGGCTGTTGAGGATCAGGTGATGTGGAATGAAAGGAATGGAGGTAGAAGAGAGAAAGAAAGACAAAAAAACCACAAGCAGATTAAAGGAACACTGGGCTGCAGTGTCACACATTGCAAAACCACCAACCCTCCCTGCACTTGTAACACTGAACATAACCCAGTGTTCCACTCCAAAGCAGGAAACTGGGAACAGTTTTCTTATGGAAACAAGCACTCTCCTATCAAAAATAGGCCTGGGCTAACTCCCATAGAGTGCCCAAGGCTGTATATCTAGAACTGGTTGAAAAACAGTGATAAAAAACATACATCCAAGATTAGTGCTGCTTGGAAAGAAGGGGATTAAAATCTGTATCTGAAGTCAACTTTCTGAAAAACAGAAAATATTTTGCAAGTAGGTAACCAAACCCCAGACTAACTCCACAGTCTAACCTAATGCTTTCTAACTAGCTGCACTTCAAAGCATTAAAAGGATGACATATTTGTTCACATTGATTTATTTGTCTAGACTTACTACAATTCTCATTTACATCCCTGAGTTTAGCAAGGAGTAGCAGAGTAATTTACCATGTATCTGTTCCAGCATTGAACCAGAAGAATAGTTTTATTTCTGTGATCTACATTCAAGTCTAGGACACATATTTCACATTTACACTCTAGTGAGAAGTGCAATGGAACCTTTAACATCTATGCAGAGCAGAGACACACACAGTTGCTAACATTCTCACCTGAGCCACACAGCACAAAGCTCCTCTACCTCAAAAGCTAGAGCCCAGAGTCAAACCTGTGGTTTCAGGGATGAGAGCTTCCCCATTCAATTTTAAAATATACTCCAAATCCTTAAAGCTAGGTTAGTCCACAGGTGTTGGTAATCCCAAGCAGTGGAACTCTGCATTGGCTGGTAAGCGGGGCTCATGGTCAGGACACATTTTGATGCACATCTCTTACCCGAAGGTACATCTGTGCCTGTGACTGGTTGAGAGGCGGGGAAGTGGTGTTCCCGAGGAGCACAGACTGCGTCAGCGTTGTGGCGCTGGGGGAGCTCACGCTCTGGGACCGACTGATCAGCTGAGCAGCTGAGGTGGTGGCAAGGTTGATCTTTGAAGAGAAAAAAGCTTCAAATCACATATGAAGAGATGGAATAAATAAGTACAAATACACTTAGTGGGGTACAGTCAGAACAGACATTTTACAGTTTTTTCCTGTATCCCGCAGGGGACCAAGAAGAAGAAAGTTCTTGTCTTAGAGGGCTTGTCTTAAAGACTACACAATCTAAATTAGCCAAAGCCCTGGATACTGACCTCATTTGTATGCTGAGCTTGAGAATCACTGTTAGCATGCAACTGCAATAAGAGATCCAAAAAAATACATCATTTTCTCCAGCCTCCCAAGTAAAGGTAAAACACCCACAAAACCTTCTCTACCAACTCATCTACTTTCTGAGCAAATCCAAGCTCCTCAACACTCACTACAAAACCAGACATCCTCTATTTCAACAAACTACTGTTTTGCCTAAAACGACAAGAACATTCCTTTTCAATCTGCTCACGACTCCTTCTCTTTCTTAGAAGTCCTGAGCCTTTTCTAATCCACGACAACGTATCCCCAAGGCCTCAGCAAACAGAGATCCATGTCTACCTTTCCAGCTAAGAGGCCTCTCCCACCCAAAAACCTTATTTGGTGTTCTCTAGCCCCACCAATAATGACAGCACCCCAGATCCTCAAAGTTGTCTGCATCTTGTTGATTCCCAGCATTCTCAGAAGCTGTGTGCATCCTAAAAGACAAGGAGGAGACAGAACAAGGCAAGGAGTGGGAGGGAGGCTTCAATATGTGTGTGAGAAAGCAGTTTTACTTACAGAAGCCTGGGTGGTGGTGGTCTGCTGCGAGGTGCTAGTGTTGGGGGAGCTGGCCTGTCTACTGGCTGCAATTGTGGCCTGCACGAGAGATTGACAGAGAAATGTGTGCCTGAACAAACTTTTCAATCCAGCCCAATTACCTGGCTTTGTCAGAACACCTAGTCCCTGACACTCAGAGTGTATGACCTCCAGCCCTTCCACCCATGGATACATGCACTACTCTTGCCCAGCTTATCATACTACACACTGCAACTCTCACCCTGATGCTGAAATCCTCTGTAAAGACCCAGACGTTCCCTGCAATATTAGCCATTTGTTGGGCTAATTAGGCAGTTCAGTAGCAATGCAGTGATAGCACTCCAAGTAACAAAATTCAGACTAGAGAGCATATGGTTTGTGAAAGAACATAAATATTGATAGATTTCATTATTTCCCCATCTCTGATGCCATGGGAATTCCTCTGCATGGGTTTAGTTAGTTTTGTAACTAAAATTTGTGCAAAACTGATGAGAGGATTCTATCCCTTCTAAACTATAAGACTGCAGTCAGGGATTTTGAGAACAATCCCATCCCAGACTAACTGCCAAGGAATACAGCTACTGAGATATTGTTACACAAACAGAATGTATTCATGTCACACATAATCCATTTTGAACTGATGATTAAGTCTAGTGGTGAGTAAAGTTGATAAAGGAAAAAAAATCACTCAACAATTATACATCATAAAATACATTCATTTATATTGATCTGTATATGTCTCAATTAGAGACAGCCTCCTGGTTGGACAGGTTTACCCTCTGCTGGTAAAGAAAACAAGGGCTACTAAGTTCCAAGACAGAAATTTCAGAGGATGCTGCCTGAAATTTCACAAAAACATTTATTTTCAGAGAAGTAACAACCCACTGTTTCCTTCAATACAGTTTTTAAACACTACTGCATCCACTGCTGATTTAACCACCTAGCTTTTATTTAAAGAAGGTGCAGGGGGTAGTCACAGGCTTCTGAAGTCCAAGTCCCTTGATGAGGATGCCAAATTGTATCCTTCCCTGCTCTGTACCCAAAAAACAAATGAATCTTTGCTCCAGGCTTCCAGTTTACTAGCTGTGTGTATTAACTCTAAACAATGTGTTTAGGGACTCATTGTCTCATCAGGGATCAGGATGACCTTGGTGCACAAGGCAATGTATAAAAAGGAGAACTTCTGGATCTTCCCCAGAGAATGATCCAGCTCCTCTCCTTCTGCCTCTTGGCAACTCACCTGCTGGACAGCAGCCAGGCTGTGAAGTTGGGCACTGTTAAACTGCTGCTGGAGCATAAACTGATGGAAGTACTGGGCTGCATTGGGCTGTCTCTGGAGTGCCTGTAAGGCCTAGATAAAGAGGAAAACCCAGCTGTCAAAAATTGCATGCCATTGAAATGTGATTGAAGAGAGCAATCAAGAAATAAGTAACAGCCATGAGAACATCCCTAGACCACAAGAAAAAGCAGGCAACAGATTAGCACATCCAAATCCACAGTACACGTACAAATTTGGTAACACACTGAATCACAGGTGTATTCCAGAACAGTGGGAATCACGCTTGCATGACTTTAATAAACTTCAGGAATCTGGAGATGTGCATGCCTCATGCAGGCAGACGAGTGTTCCTGTGTAGTTTGCGTATGGAGGGCATAGAGAAACTGGGATGGCAAACTGACTTGCTCTAGAACAGCAGGTTAAACAGTACAGATCAAACCTAGGAGGCTGGACACTGAAGGAGTAACCTATAAAACATGAAGCCTCAGGCTATAAGAACTAAACATTACAAGAATTTCTAAATCTGAAAACATAACAGTCCTCTGACCACAGTTCCACCTTGATATACAACTCAGAGGAACACAAAAGGCCTCACCAGCACCTTCCAGTGACGCACTGCCATCCCAGAGCATACCCATGCCTCACCTGTACTGCCTGTCGCTCATAGAGAGACATCTGCGAGATCTGAGGACGGGTGCTTCCTCCAGAACTGGAGCTCCCGCTGGTGGAGTTGGAGTTCTGCTCACTTTCGGTCTCCATGGCGACAGGATCCCAGGAGCTCAGGCTGAGATGGACTCCAGATCTACATTGAAAGAATTGGAAACTAAGTCAGGCTACAGAAAAAACCAAACTGTATTTCACTACATTACACAGCTTTTGTACTAGAATATCTCAATACCAGGCTCCCTGCACAGCTTTGCTACGTTGCAGGAGCCAAGGAAGCTGGGATTCTGAAATCACCCAGAAATACTCACAGTTTAAATCTTTTATTACCACCATCAGAAATGTAATGCACATGTTCTCATATTTTTATTGCCATGCTATAGTTGGAAGCTACAGCATCCTGAACTCTTAAAAAGGTAGTGGAGTGAAGGAGCAGATGCAGCTCATTGGAACAATTCTGGTTACAGACCTGACCACCTCTCCTTTCAAGAAAGACCAGTAAACTGAGGCAAACTGCACTGTGCTTCCAGTCCTCTAATGCACTTTGGCAATTTCTGATCCTCTCTTCCTCCAGTCCCTCAGCTCCAATGCCCTACTGACACCAATTTAGCCCCTCTTTCTCCCAGTTTAGCCCCCAGCCCTCAACTCTTTTACCTTCTGATCACACGAACTTTCCAGCTACTTGTTGCTCCTGACAGATCTTAACTTGAGTATTAGATTAGAAGCTGGTATCTGTGGTGGCAAGTTCATTTGCGGAAGAACAGAATCACAATCAGAGTGGATGAAGTGTTCACTGGCAACACTCGTGAGGCAAAAGCTGCGGAAGAGGTCACACAAAACCAGGGAGATCTTCCAGCAGGAAGATGAGTTGCAGTGGATTGCAGGACTGAGAAAGGACTGGAGAAGGCTTTCATCAGCCAAGAGGAAGAGAAGTGGGACTGAAGAGAGTGCTTAGCAGAAGAGTAACACATTGAGATGATCAGGGAGTTTCCTGCAGCAAGAAACATGGGCTACACAGGGAGTAGCAGCAGGAGGAGCTAGAGTCAGAAAAGGGAGCAAAAGTGATTATTCAACAGAATGCCACTGAAAAAAAAAAAACCAACCTGACTTCTTTAGAAGGTTAAAACTCCATGTAAGACTTTAAAAAAATTATTTCTGATAGTCTTATTATCACCAACAGCCTATTTATTTCCAAAATACCAGCTGGTTCCTCTGTAGTGTACCCGAGATCTCCAAATGAGACCCCTCTAAATGAGATTCCAGGAGCAAGAGCACCAGCACAGCCCCTTTATCTAGCTCTTTTTAAATCCAGAGATTCTGAGCTTCACAGCCTTCACCAAACATTTTCCTGGTGTATATGCAAACAGACCAGTGCAGCAGAAAAGGACGTGCAACAATAATCTCAGCCAGACAACTTTTTAAATTCTGAAATGGTGTTAAGGGCAGGAGATGACTTTAAAGTAGGGCAACAGCATTAACACTGCAGAGGATGGGTGGCTAAATCAGGGAACTGCTGCTTCAAACCTGCTCCTCAAACTCTGGAAAATTCTTTAACTGGCAAGCACAGTGCTGCTCCTGCAGTTTGGTCTTCCACATCCATCTTTACCTCTGCCCTCAAGTCCTGCCCAGGCACCTCCCTGCAGATCCAAAACTGGCTTCTTGCACTGCTTCAGCAGCGGCCACCTTCTCCTCAACTGAGATACACCTCCTCCTAACTGGCCACTACCGTCTTCAGGCACAACTCTATTTCAGCTAGAAACAGCTGGTCAATAAACCTACCTAGAACATAAAAGCTTTTGGAGAAACAACTGCCTTAAAGATATGCCCCAGCAGGGAAAAATTAAATGAAGCCTGAAAATAAACAAACTGAGAAGGGAGAGAATACAGACTTTTTGAAAGAAGGAAAGTGTGGTGGATAAGCAAAGTACTTTGAGTGGGGTTAAAACGCACATGAAGCTACACACATCACACCAAGTTCTCCAGTAGCTCAGATGCCATTAGACAATTTATGTTCCCTCGCCCACCCTCAACTTCCCCATGCAGATCCTCCTCATTCACCCTTCTTCTGGTGCTCATTAATATCAACTTGCAAACTGCAGAAAAGGTACCCTAAAACCCCATTTTCTGCCAGATCACTGAGTTGAACTACCTTACTTGTGATGCCACATGTGCCAGTGAGACAGGAAAGGATGTAACTAAATGTTCACCCTAGCTACAGCAAATACCCTTACCCTCAACAGCTTCACCAGAAGAAACCAGGCTCTCGCCTTGGTGCTCTGCTCCACCAATCAATCTGTGTTTCCTCATTAAGCAGCACCACCAATTCCTAAGATTTCCAGCATTTTTGAGAGTTCCATGTTGATCTAGATCTTGTTAAAAACAGATTCTAGCACAAACAGAATCTTACTGAAACACCTCTGGCATGAGGCATCCAAAACTTTTGGTCTCTGTGTAGGAAGAAGGCCTTTTGGACACATGGATAGAGAAGCATACGCTCCCTTTGCAGAAGGGCGGTAAGAATTTTAAGTCACTCACAGCAAGGAGAGTTATCCAGCAAAATGCTTTCTAAACACAAAAGTGAAAAGGCACGGCATTTCCCCAAGCAAGTTCATCTAAGGATGCAGCTCCATGTTAGTGTAATCCGATCCAAACACAGGCCATTTCCACACAAAATAGCAGAACTGCACCCTTTCCCCTCATCTAACTGCATCTCCAAGCACCTTCCTCTTACAAAAATCTAGTGATCACTGGACTATGACATCACTTGACTCAGCTAGCTGCTCCATGAGATGGATAACCCACTAAAAATTATTAAACCATGGATTTTTCCAAAAAAGAAAAACCAAAAAAATTCCCAGAGTTACAATGTGGCCATTACCGTTAATTAACCTTTGAACAACAGCTAGAACTGCACCCTTAAAAGATAGACACAGAAGGATACAAAAGCTTTTTAGCACCATGGCAGGAATGACCACACAGCAGAAAGGACGGGATGGAGAAGGGAGAAAACTGGCTCAGGCAGCAGTACAAGCATAAGAACAGGGGCCAGTCCAGAGCCTAACCCACACTGCTGATCTCAGCACACACCGAGAACACCACAGGTGGCCCATCTACAAGTTCCTGACCTTTCTCAAGCACAAGGGCAGACAACAGTCAAGCCAAACATTACTCTAATCACTGAGCACTAGGTAGGAGGTAGAAAAGTTTTACTTGCTCACCCCATACATTCCCCCCGGGACATGACTGCTGCCTGCAGAACATGTTCTAACTTTCTAAGTGGTTTTGTCACTTCATCCTTGAGAAACTAAGCTACGAAACATGTAAGATTTGCAGGAGTTTACGCCACAAGTCTGGGGGAGAAAAATTAGCACCCAGGACTACAGTATACTCGCTGGTGTTACTATATGTTTCTACAACAGTTTCCAAGCCACACAAGCAGAGGTGTGGAACTGCCGGGACACGCCGACTCCGCTCTGGGATGCTCTGGAAGCAACAGTGGGTGCGACGCTCCAGCACTGCAGGACCCTCGCACCACCTCGTCCCCACCCCTCGGTGCCCAGCGCGCCTTTCCCCGCCGAGCGCCTCGCCCGGCCGGCGGCGGGAGAGAGGGAGGGAAGGATAGAAGGAGGGAAGGATAGAAGGAGGGAAGGATGGAAGGGGACAGCGCGGTGGCTGCCACCCAGGCCGCCGGCAACTCCGGCAGCAAAGTTCATCCGACACGGCGTGGGGGAGCCCTGCCCGCCCGTGCCGTGCCATGCCCGCAGCCCCGCCGCGGCGGGAGGGAGGCGGGATGCGCCGCAGGATGCCCGAAGCCGGGCGGCGGCTGCCCGGGGGCGGGAGCGGGGCTGCGCGGGGGAGCTGCCCGGGGCCGGGTCGGGCAGACAATGGCTGCTCCGCCGCCG
>VZTJ01004381.1:282160-405983 GCA_013397795.1 Orthonyx spaldingii | reverse complement strand
CCCCCCCCAATTCCAGCCCGTTTTAGAAAAGTAGGTTTATTCTCTGGAGAAACGGCATCTTGCAGAGCAAGCCACGGCGCGATGGTGACACTCAGTGGCCCTGCAGGAAAAGTGCACCTTCCGAGTTCACGGGTTTTTTTCCAATTTGTCAGGAAGACAGTGCTAGTAAATGAACCTTATACGCAGGTGAATAAACAGCACGTGGCATAAACATGAGCCCGCATACTGTGCCGTACAGATTCTTATAGTACGGGCGTATAAACAGACATCTACTTTATGTAACTGCACTTGTCTTCTTTCCCTTTCCCACACTCATTTATTCACTTCAGTCTGGAAGTGAGACCATCACCTTCAGGTACCTCAGAAGGAAAAGCCTGTCTCTTGTGGTGGCCTGATCATTGTATAGACTACCTTTTGCATGTACAGATTTTAAACATGCCATTTCTTTTTTGTAATAGTGCCCTAACAAGGTCAGAATCCATCTGGGGCCATCTTGTGTGCTTACAGTCATCATCCTTTTAAGGGGCCTACTTCCCACTCCTTTTAAGAGTTTCTGTTTGCAGAAGAATCCCTTTCTGTCTGAGATGCTGGTTATCAGATTGCCTGTTAGCTGCTTTCTGTACTGTCCTTCTTTTTTTACAGGTTGAAGCGCAAAACTTTGCAGGAAATTTTCCAGTTGCCTCCAGACCATTTGGGCAACCAAGAGCCACACAGCAGTTGTGGTGAAGTGGTGGAAGGAAGTCTCCTGGCCATCAGCCCAACCTTTGCTTACACCTTGCAAAGGTTCCTTTCTTGCACTGGAAGGTATTTCCTGTGGATGTCACCATGGAGAGGGAGCACTTTTCAAGAGCCAGCAGAACTGAGCAGGCATCAGATTGCCCATCCAGCACAGACTAGCCACTTACATCATTCCCTAATATTTAATTCAAGAGGCAAAGACCTCACAGACTTCTAGTGTACATTCCTATCTTACAGGAGCTTGCCACACAGCAGCTCTTTTTCAGCTCTCTGCTTTGCCAGCTTCCTCAGCCCCTCATCTGCAGTTGAATAACATTGATCTGATTTAAAACCACAGCCTGGAAATATCTGTTTGTATTCATATTTCACACACTTGTTTTTCTCACTTATCTACCCCACACAGGTACAAGGAGCCAAGACTTCCTATCATCAGAAGCAGAGGAATCTTGGTGGACCTGCTTCTATCGAGATCTAATTGCATGGCAATCTGATCCTATAAACTGTAAAACAGACTCTTGACACAGGTCCATATAGAGGTGGGAGAGTCACCCTTATGAGAGCCGCTTATGGGAGAGCCTGCTCATTGTGGCTTACAGGCACAATGAGCACACTGGGTTACAGGCTTCAGGTCTTATTTACAACCTCCCTATCTGAAGTTCCACAGATCAGAGGGCTTTGACCCCAAAGCTCTTTCAGTCCAGCCCAAATATCCAGAGGAAGAGACTTGCCAGGAAGGCAACTGGGACAGGCAACAGGTCCCGCTTTGCTCCCTTTGCAGAGCACCATCAAACAGTCTCTATTGACTCCTCCAGTGTCTTAGGAAGGGGCAATGCTAAGGGAGCAATCCTTGGAGGTCTTCTCGGTCCCTTCATATTTTTGCTTCCTTGAACTCAACCCTGCCCTCTTATTGTATCAGTTTTCCACAGAATGTATGCCTTGGTTCCTCAGGGTTTCTACCTCCCCTAAATGCTCATTAAGCACTGCTGTGAGACTTTTATTTTCCTTTTGTCCCTGTGTGGAAGGGCTGTTTCTGCCCACTTTGTGGACCAATTGTTCTGAATGGTCAGAGAAAAAAATGTGTTTACTGTCCTTTTGCAAGCTGTGTTGATCAGGCAAAGGGATACTACACAGGGTTAACCCAAGCAATCCTTTTCACATGACCTGCTTCACTTATGTTCCTTTTTCCGCTTTTTTTTCTCCCAAAGTATTTCCTCTTTACTTATGCTTCCCAAATTCCAAGCTCATCTTGTTCACTCCTTTTCCATTGCCACTGGGCTGGTTGACTTCATACCTTACTTCATATTTTGGCATGACTGTCCTGATAATTTCTCCTTAGGCAATCAGCCCTCTGTAAAACTAGTACCCATTTTTTCTTATCTAGTATCCCCCTTTTTACCAGTGCTATCTTCCTAATGGCACTGCATATCCTGCTGAGCCATCTGCATACACTCTGTTGTCTTGTTGCATCTGTTGCATCCTGAAATTCCTCAGATTGTTGTCTTTTTTAAGTAGTGCCATGGGTAAGGATTAGTCATTTGGGTTAATGTCTTGACAGGATGGGACTGGATGTTGTCAGAGTCTAAACATGTAGTGAATTTGGAGTGAGTGTTATTTTGGTTTCACGCCCTCCCTTCATAAGACTTTGCTGTACAGTCCTTTTCTGTCTGAATGAACTGGTAAAGTATTTCTTCCTTAGCATTCTCTTGCCTGTTCCTACTCTTCAGTTGTGACAGAAAAATGATTCACACGGTCAGGTAGTAAACCAGATCAGGGTTAAAAATGAGGGGGTTTTTGCATGGAGTGTGGTTGCAGATTGTGTTAATTGAATTGAAAAGCGAGCTCAGAGATGAGACTTGGGAAGGAGAGAGAGTTAAGTCACTATGGTATGTAACCATGACATGCACAGTGTTTCCCTCTTTTTCATGCACTGAAATGTTCATCAACTGTCAAGCCACAGCCTGCTTTCCAGGTTCCACATACTTTATTTCCCAATACTTGCTCCCAAACTAGTGTGTATTAAGCCAGTTTTCATATAGAGACATAGGGCAAAGGAAACAGGGTGTTTCCAACACAGCAGGGAAGGGGAGAGCTGGAGCAATGAAGTTTTCCCTACAGAGGCAGAAAACTGAGGTTGCAGAGTCAGAGCATACTAGGAGGAAACCTTCTTTGAAGCTTCTGTGGAAAGAAAGAGGAAACAAAAGGCAAAGTGCCTGACAAATTTTTAGGAAAGTGTCTATGGACTAAGAGATCTTATGGGATGAATTGCAACATCCTTATATCATTGCCATAGGCATTTCCAGTTGTACTTAGATTTGGAATGCTTTGAGGACTGTATGGAAATGAAATAAAAATAGATCATTTTAACCTTCCATGGTATGCTCAAGCCTTAGTCTACGTTGAGATTTTCTACTGGGCTAGAAACTGTGCCCACAACTAGTAAGCAGATTCCAATTCAACCTGCAGTCCAAGATGGGTCTACATCACATGGCAGGATTAAATGCAGAGCAGAGGTGGGATGCTTTGCCTGCTTACCACCTCTGCTCTGTTCCAGCTGGAAGCCTGTTAACACTAACCTGGACTGCAAGGGAAATCATACTCTCTTGCTGTGCGGTCATCTGTAGAAACAAAAGGTGGTGAGTTGCAGGACTGCATGGTGGAGTAGTGCCAAACTTCTTTCTCTGTAGCACAACCACCCCACTACCTTAATTTTTCACACTTCAGACTGTGAATGCAGGAACAAAGAAATGTCTATAGTGAGTCAGGTCAGCAATCTGTCTCCCCAACATGTATCCCACACAGCTGTAAAAGACCACCTCATGCATTGTGATACCTTCTAATTCAAAGACATTTTTTGTAAATAAAAACCTTTCAGTAGTGTGTTCTGATAGTGTTGCTATCATTATATTATAGTGATAATTAGCATTTTCGTATCAGATAACACTTTTTAAATTGTATATACTAAGCACAAAAATTCTTGTACATGATGAAACAGCAGAGAGAGAGAGAGCGTGTTAGGTGAAAATATTTAGCTCTGTAATAGCTGGATTAAAAAGTGTCCTCCTCTTCTTGCTGTGGAAGGGGGAGCAAGGATGGAATTTAGTATACAACTTATAGTGTTCCTTTCTAAATCTCCAGTGGCAGTTTTTCCATTTTGTTCTCAAATTCTTTTAAAAAAATAATTCCTAATGTTCCATCTGCTGTTTTGTCTCATAATGAGCACAGAATAATCAGAAAGACTCAAAATATCATCAAGATGTCTCTTCTGATAATTCATGTAGGGCTTTAAAGGGTAATGGGTTATTTTCCTGTTATCCTCTGAGGCATGGCAGGACAATGGATGGTAGGATTATTACACTACACATGAAATGCATGCAACTAAATTCTGCCTTCTAGTGGATCAGAGTAGCACTATATAGTACTGAATTTAAATAAATGCCTAAGTATTCTCAAGAGAGGTAAAGAGTTGGAGAAGGCACAGCAAATTATCAGAGAAGTCTTGTAGCTTGAAGCTGGAGGAAGTAAACAAACACAGTCATTTGGAACAGTTAACACCCCACAACATAATCATAGTGCCAGACAGCCTTGCCTCAAGAACTTTTCTAAACAAGTGGCTGCTTGAATGTTGAAGTTTTGTACAGAGGAAACCCAAGTTTGAAGTTGCAGGAGGAAGTGCACTGGAATAAGGGAGGTAAGGGAATTAGGTTCATAGAACTATGTCTGAGTGGGGGGGACAAGGGTTACTTTATGTCAATGTCAGTGAAATCTCACCTGGCTTATAGTAGTCATAGACATGCACTGTTGCAGCTTTCAGGTTTTGCACTTCAACATCTTGTTCCACTGAGATGTTAAGCTTCAGAGAACTCTCACCCAGCTGGAGAGAAGAATGGAAGTGAGCAGAAATGGACTGATTGTCTCAAAATCATGTACTTTACTCCTTCTGCATCAGAGGGGTTTTTTCCTATCATTCCAGGTTCTTCCACCCTCTTCCTCTTCTGTGAAAAGTTTAGCCTGCTTGACCAACTTAGAGATTTGTATTTCTGATCTGCCAAAGTCCCCATGCAAACTTCAAGTAGCAACTTCAGTTGTTACTACATGAGTGGGCAGTTCCCTCCGGTCTTCCTCTTACCTCCTCCAAGTAGATTGTGATTTTGTCTGGTTTTATCTCTGTCTTTTTCGCAAGGGGTACCTTCTCCAGCTGTATAGGAAGGTGAGAGATGAGCTTGGTTAACATCAGCTTATTGGCCTTCCCTGTTTCACAGCAGGCTTGGTATTTGTCAGTGAACCACTGTTGACAAAAGCACTTAGCCTAGTCTGGGGATTAGTCAGGTCTGCCTTCCTTGGCATTGAGGTTGTTGGGAGTACATCAAGCCTTAGAAAATATTTTTCAGTTTTGGTACAAGTGTCCTTGGCCCTTATTCCTACTTTCATCACTTGCAGCAAAGGGAAAACTGGTTAGTAGGAGGCTATGTTGAATCTTCTTAGCTATTGTGTGGAACACTGGAGTATGTCATTGAACAACTCCATGGTATTCAACATCACTTTATGGAATATCCCTAAAAATGGCAGTGGTAACAGCAAAGGGACCCAATGCACCCCAGGTGATTCTAACTAGGTGCTTTTTCATCTTCTCTCTAATGTCTTACTGTATATGCAGTTCTCACTATGAATATGAAAAACTGCACAACCATTGTGCGAGTGGAAAGTTGCCTTGTGAAATAATAGCCTGTTTTATCTGCACTTGTAGTTACCATTCACCAACAGTTCTTAAATGGTTAGATATTTCTGACTGACCTACATCTGGAGAATAGATTTTGATATCCTCAAGGAAAGCCGAAGGAAAAGTCTTACCTCTGTCACAGAGCTCTGCACAGGAATGAACCCTGACAGCATCTCCACCTCCATCAGGGCCATGTTACTTGTCCCACGGTCCCCTACATAACTGAAGGGGAGCAGGAGAGAAGCACATTAGATGTGGAAGGCACCACAGCATTTCTAGGAAATACTAATGGACACTTCCAAACCTTGCCCTGCCCTACAGTGATATGAAAGTTCCAGCAGTGTGTCTAACTGGTGGGACAAAGGGACAAAAAAGTCCCCATCTACCCACTCAACACGGAGACAGATTGTGCAGCAAATGTGTTATGGTTAATGTGGAAATAATATGGCTTCATGTTGCCCTCTCCAACAGGTGGAAATGACCTTTGCTGTTATAGGCTGAGAGTGGCAATGTTGGTATTGTTCCCTTTCAGTAAGGACAGTAAGGCATGGAGAATATGGACCAAGACTCTCATCCTAGACAGGTGCAGGTAAGTGAAATATGGATAGGGGCTGGGGTTTCTATTGTCTAGTTCCAGCAGAGGTTCACACTACGGGAGGGTGCACCTCAGGGCTGGTTCAGCCCAGGATGCCAAGTTGTCCCCCAACATGGGAGCTCAGCTGTTGGTGCTCTGGGGACTGCTGAGCTGCTCCTGAGATAGTTGCTATGGTTCTGCAAGACACTGCCAGTGCATTGCCATGCTTCTCCAGGCCTTAATTCTCAGTTAACAATCTCCTTGGGATGTGTGGAGAAGAAAAGAGCCATCCCTATGTCTCTGATTCTACAGACAGAAGGCTTTCATGGGGTTCTAGTCATACAACTGAGTTAGTACTTTTTTCCACTGAAGAAAGAGCCTCAAGGAACCTCATACCTGACAGACACATGGATGTCAAACACTTTCCTGACACCATCACATTCTCTTGGTACTGTTTCCACATCCAGGACAAAGACCTCTTCTGTTTTTGGTGGTGGGATGTTATAGAACAAAGTAGTCTGGTGGGGGAGAAAACATCTCTGTGAAGTGCCCCAGAGTTTCCCGAATGAGCTAAAGGACTACCTGTGCCTCCAGCTTTTAACAGATTGGTAGCCAGTGGCTAGCACTGTTGGGCCCAGATGCACTTTCTGTTCAGAGATGTGCTATTTAGCACATTGCATCAGATACACCTGCCAAGTGCAACCCAAACCTCGGAGACTCAGCCATCTGTAATTCAAGGCCTCATTCAGTCTCATTTTTAAAAAATTACTGTTAAGGTTCAAGAAAGCAGATTAGCTAAAACACTGCCCCACAAGGAGAAAGAAGTGTAACCGTTAACTCTTGACATGCTAATAGTCAGTAGTTCTAGGTCTCAAGGGGAAAATACTGGTAAAACAATCACAAACCCCTTAAGAAAGAAGAAAGAACAACAAATTGGAAGAAGATAACTTAGCAGGAGGGATGATCACACTCATCCAAAGAGCAGCATAGGCCAATCTTCTTCCACCTGTCTGGTGACTGACTGCCTCCCCAGCATGTGCTCTTCAAATGTCTTATGCTCATTGACTATATGAAAGTGTAGTCAAGCAGTATGGTTCTTGTTACCTCCTACATGCATTAACAATTAGTAATTGTTGTGTCCTCTCGACTGGACACTGCTTGCACATCCTCTGTGAGTGTCATAAGATTCTCTGTGGGCACCATCTGAACAGAAGTGATCCAGCAAAAGAGGTTAGAGGTTTTCATAGGGAGTGATTAGAGTTCTTTGCTGCATGGATGGCTTATAAGTAGACTACTATCAAAACTGCCAGAAAAATAAGAGGTATCCTCCTGATGGACTAGATGTGTTGGTGTATTTGAATAAAAAGACCATGATACCGCATCACCCCTCATCTCTGCATATGGTAACAACCCAAAGAATGCTGTGTCAGAAGATACACAGTGTTCAGCTGCTGAAGCAGTGACATCAACAACACACATTCAAAATAGAAGCATCTACTCTTCTGTGTCTCATTACTCCTGACTTCAGATCTACTGGTTTCTTAATAATGACATGCCTCTGTAGGATGGGACAGCAAAGCTGAGACATTTCTGAGAAGATACCAGAGACGGCTGCATGAAACCATGTCAAAAAAGTACACCTGAGTACCTTCAAATTTTACATGATTCTGCCTAGAAAGCAAAATCCTACTCATACCTTGAGGCTATAGTGCTTGCTTAAAGTCAAACCTCTCTTCAACAATCAAAGGCAAAACCTGAGAGCTCTGTTCCTTACGCATACGCACCTGGACATAAACGCAGCCACTGCCCATCACTTGCACTGTGTAGGTCGCTGTGTCTGCAAGGAGAGATGCCTGATGCAGGACCAACTTGTTGTTCCTGTGCACATGGAACTCCAGTGGAGAAGCCTCCTTGCCTTTCACTGTCACCCTGACATCTCTCATCTCCTGAGGAATCAGGGCTGCATACTGAGCAAGGGCCTGCAGGCTGACAACCGTGTCCTGAAGGGAGAGTCAGAGTTGCTTTGCTGTGGGGCCATGCAGGACAAGACCCTGTGCTCTAGTTCAGGGACTGCAGAGAGAACCACAGTCCTCGTGGCCCTGATTCACACTCTGACACAGGCAGGCTCTATCCCACTAAGTGCATAGGTAGGGTTTATGCCACAGGCAGCAGCATGATTTCTGTTACCTGGAAATGGCAGCTTGTAAGCTCTGGGCTTACCAGTGCCAAACGGCCCTGGGTAATCCCAATTACACTACACAGAGAAGAGTTTCCCCATGCCACTCCCTTCCCCAAACAGGGCTCATATACCTTTGTCTGCAAAGGATGGGTCTAGAGTGACATGCACATGAGAGATGTGCACATCCCTCCAGGCACAACATTATTCTCTTTCTCCCGTGATATTCTCTGGTTTGTTACCTGTGTGGAAGCAAATCCTCCGAAGGCATTTCTTTGTCTAGTGAGCCAGTGCACAAGCTTGCTCACCGAGGCTTCATTGAGTGACAAATCTGGTTTGGAGACGTGAGCCAGGACAATGTAGGCTACTGTCTCAATCATAGAAGATGACATTTCATCAGCAGATTGTGATGTCAGTAGCTGTGCTGATGGGGAAAGAAATATGTGGAAGAGAAGAACTGTAGGTCCCTGTGTGTATTCAAAGTTATGTCTTCAAGCTTCAGCATTTTTGCTGTTTCTGCATTTGACTAGCATAGAGTAACGGTATCCCCTGTGCTAAAAAGCTCTAGGACTCATTTCCAGTCACTTGTACCTATTGTACAAGAACTGCTCACTCTTTGAGGGAGAATTACTGTCAGGCTACTGGAGGAGAAAGACTACCCAACTTACTTTACTGGCATCCTCACTGTGCAGTGCATAGTGAAGGGCAATTTAAGCAAGAGCTGGGCTCCCACCTCAGGTCCAAGTTCACAAGCACTGAATACATCTGAGTCCAGTTGAATATTTTGGTGCAGTGGTAGTAGGGGACTAACAAAAATTCAGCTAAGAATTTAGCTTAATTGTGCCAGGCTTAATTGTGTAGGCGTCTTCTGCACTGGCACAAATGTGAAAACCTGAAACGCTTTTAAATTCAAAGTCAGTTTTCAGAACATCTTTTGAAAGAAGAACCACCAAATCTCTTGTTTGCATAAAACCAGCATCAAGACTTCAGAATTTAGCTAAGGTCCTCTATGGAGGACCTTCATTATGTTTATCACAGTGAAGTGTTTTTTCCTTCTTCCATGTGTTTTATCACAGAGGCAGCTCTGAACAAGTACTGCACTGAATGTGTGCAATTCTACTCCTTCCAGTTTGCCCACCGGCTGTCCTGTGAACCCAGCTGGCAGCTCGAGGGGCTATGCAGTGAGCAACACTCAGCATGGGTAGCTGGTCAGGCTGAAAAATCCTCTCTCCCTTCGTTTTTTTAATATGTTATTTTTCAACCCCCAGTGTAGTTCACCATAGTGCCAGACAAGCAAATGTGGGGAAGAACTTAGTTAAACCAACTTAGGTAATATTACCAACCATTTAACCATAGGCTTAGGTGCTTTGAACACCCACCCCAGCATCCTCACTCAGGACAGAAGTCCATTTTTTCCCCAAGCCAATGAGACAAAAGAAAGAACCAAGCTCAGCAGCACAGCAATAAAGGTCCATCCACCCAAGAGCCCTGGGCTGAGTAGAGCAGCAATGGGGAAGCAGTCAAAAGGTTTGAATTTTTCAAGTAAATGTCCTGACCAGCAGCTAAACAGACACCATGAGGCAACTTTCCTCTGCAAGATCTGTTGTACTAAGTATGAATTGCTGAAGAATGACAGGAACGCCACAACACAAATAAGCATTTTAACTGTACAAATTAAGTATGGATCAGCTCTGCTGCTTTTGATTAGAAATTGTTTCCTGGGTCTGAGAAAACTAGAGATTCTCACAGCTTCAATAAATTATGATTTTCTGACACAAAAGCATATTTGAGACTAGCTAAATTTCCCAGAATACTACAATTAAATGCTGGCAGATATCAGACTTTGAACATCATCATTACCTCTAGGACCCCAAAGCAACAACCTACCAGTTTCCTTCTCTACCAAATCCAGGAGCTGCTTTCTCATCTCCATGTCCTTACTCAGTGTGAAGACATAAGCCATCAAGGCCTTGACATAAAGGCTTGTCTCGTCAAGTGTTACATTCTTAAGGCAATGCAAGGCATTATCCAACATGGTGTCCTGAAAAAAGAATCCAAACCCAGTGAATTTCCTCTGACCAAACAACATGGTTGTTGTGAACATCTATCCCAAACACATCCTTGATGTATTTTAGTGTTAGCATCTCTCCCAGGGCTGTGGAGCATGATGTAGAGTGGTCAAAGCATCACTGGCTGTGGGTTGAAAGCAAAGGTGTGCTGGACATATCATTGGGATAGGGGATTGCTAATACACCAGAGAATCCAGGTGTAGGAAGTGTCTGGTAACACACTGGCTCAGAATTGTCAGACCCACATGCTGTGGGTCTTGGATCCTGAGGGGTATGATGTTGTTTTTAGAACTGTACCATTAAGCCTGGAATATCAGTTCTTTTTTGCTAGAACAATCTACACTTGTCTTGAAGATCATTGCTACTGTTTGGGGGGGAGGGGGGTAGGGGGAACAGTGCATACCTGTAGAGTAGTCCTTTTTTTCTCCTTTAGCTCTGTTGATCAGTTTAATGAAAACTGTTGCCTCACTCTGCAAGCCCTTTGTTATTTTCAGAGACAGTTGTTTCCCCTGAGATCAGCTGGGAAAAGCAAGTGCTCTGCTTTGCTGCAAATCAGGCCATTTATATTAAGAACTCCTCACTGAGCTAAAGTTTTCCTATTTAGCTTATTGTGTACCAAGGTGGGAATGACAGAATCTTTCACCAACTCAAGCTGGGTACTCCCTGATGCTCCCAGCCGGGGAAGAAATGAATGGTGGAGCATGCTCCCAAGCCCTTCAAGAGTTCAGGTGTGACTTACATTCCTCTCCAGAGGGAGTTCCACCAGTGCAGCAGCAATATAGGCTGTTAATGAGATCGTATCATCCACACCACCCTGCAAGCACACAGTCAGTCATCAAAAAAAGGACGAACCCAACCACTGCTTGCCTGTCAGTGTACAGCCACTAAAACTGCATCTGAGAGAGTACAGCAACGTGCTTCTAGGCATTCTTGGACAGGAAGGCACTCCAGGCTCACTTGCTGAATATCATGAAAGTCTGGTGTTGAGCGCAGTCTCAGCCACGTTGTTCACACACCCTAGACATCCCTTCTCATTGAAAGGCATGAAGCAAACTGTTAAGCAATTTATTTTATTAAATCCGTTACAACTGTACACTTGAATGAAGTTTTTATGATGTGGGATTTGCTTACAAGAAGTTATGCAAGTTTACATATAATTTATCTGACTGAGAAGCTACAGGTTGTTATGTGTTAAACAGGCTTTCAGGAGCTGCCTTTCACCTCAGAGGACATTAATTCTTGGGGAGGTTCTGCTTACATCCTCAGATATGAGACAAGAATATATCTAAAATGAGAGGGGAAAATTGGGCTAAGATGCTAAGAAGCATCATTCACACTGAACAGAAGAAACTTTGTGAGGCAGGTGGGGCTACAAAACCTATTCAAAAATGTTGTGTTCAAATAGAAACTCAAGCTGGGAAATTAATGACAGACAAGAATGAACAGTCTACATGTACACTCTGGTATTATTTTGTACTGCATCCAAATTTTAGGAAAAAAAATGTGTAACCCTTTGCTTTACTAATGTAGCAGCCTGTTTTCTTTCATAAATCTGCCTTGTATTTAATGTGGGCAATTTTGCAATCTGACCAGTGTACCTTTACAAAGGCGATGAACCCAAGTATTGCCATACTGCACACTCACTGTTCAGCACCTAAGCTTTAGGGCATGTTCACCAAGAGTTTCGTGCATTTCCAGCTACTCTGCAGTGACCATTTGGGGAATGCCAAGCTCCAGGAGAAGTCATATTTTTGGGGCAGTGGAGGGACAACTCAGACAATCCTGTATTAGACCACATAGAGTATTGTGCACTGTAAGGTACAAGAAGAATGAGAATCCAGCCAGGGTATCCTAGACAAGCACTAAAATTAAAAAATATTTCTCATTTCCATGCACCCTTGTAGTGCCTTGGCACAATTAGCTGTGTTGTCTTTTGGCTAGATTAAAAATTAATAAAGCTTAGCAGATGCTAAAACCTCACACAGGGGAAACAGCTGCTGGTTTAGGCCGTGTTTTTCATTCTGCTCTGGGAAGATGTCTTAGCTGTGCTAGGCCACAGGGACATTGCTTTGTGCTACTGTTCACAGTGGAAAACCCTGAGGAAGCAGCCCTGTGCCTCACATTTTGTTTGTTCCTCCTGCTCCCACTTCCATGTCTGGCAGCCATACCTTCAAGTCATTGTTGAAGAGTTTCCCCACACTCTGGAAGCAGCCGCTGGGCAGTTGGTGCTTCTGCAGCCAGAGCAGAGCGCTGCGCACATGGTCCTTATCAATGTAAATGTGAGAGCTGGCTTGTCCAAAGGACCTGGCTACAAAAGCTGTCAGCCTGTGAGCAGAGCACGGGGGAATCCCATGTCACAGCCAGGAGATGAACCAGTGAGGACAACAGGTTTAGGATGACAATAGCAATTCTGGTCACTCACCACGTGTTGCCCTGCTCATCACCTTTCCCAAAGGCGCTGTAGGAGCCATCGTCATGTTTGTAGAGCAGCTGGCGCTGGTAACCTGTGACAACAGGACGTGACTCTGATTGTGAGACCTGTAGCATCTCAAACTGTATCCTTGCCCTGGGAAGATGGCTTCATAGCAAGAGGCTTCACCAGGTCCTCTGCAGTCAGAGCCACTGAGACAAGCACACCATCCCAGAGCTCCCCCTGCATCCCACAGCATCAGCGTGACAAGAAGCAGTTGCACAGCACTGCTGAAGTGTCCATGCAGCTGCTCTGCATTACTGGAACTGTTTGGAGCAAGTGCTGTGGGTACCTGCCCTGCTGTTTTACAGAAGGGTGACATGCTCAGCCACCTCATGACTCCCCATGTGCCAGGGAGCCCTCAGCAGCCTTGCTGTGAATAAAAAGAGCAGTGGGAGTGAGCAGGAAGGCTTTTCCTAGAGGGGACACAAATGAAACACTATTTGCTTTTCAGCACTTCTCCTACCCCTGTTGGGACTCAACAAAACACTTTTTATGGGATGTACAGGAAGCAAGAAGGCCATGCCTTTGAGCTGTCAGGGCAGAATGCTGTCTGCATCTGTTTGCTCTCCCTCCACCCTCCTCATGGCCTTATTGTTTACACTTTGTCTTGCCTTTCGTGCTTCTGTCAGCCTTATACTGATAAGTGAACAAACAAGCATCACATAATGATGGAAATCACCAAGTACCTACACCTTTCTCAGAAAAGCAGACTTAGTACCTCCATTACTAGCAGAGACAGAAGTAATGCTTTCTTCAGAAACTTTTCTTTCCATGAGACATTTCCCTTTTCTCTGTGATACCTGCCTTTGTCACAGCTCTGGCAGTTGCTCCCACTCCTGCCCTTCAGCTCCCCACCAGACCAGTGCCCCACAATCTTGATTTATAGCAACTTCATTTTGCAGCAGAAGGGAGAAGGACAATGCTTACCTGTTGTCAGAAATTTCAGTGCTTTATCCTTAATTTCTGAGTTCAGTTGTTTAGTCTTATTCAGGTACTGCAGTATGAAGATGTTTGGTGCAAACTGGACCATGTTCTGTTCACCACAGCCAAAGGGCATGCTTAGCAGCTGGTCTAAATTTTGAAGTGCTGGACCCATGATGTCACCTTACATTTGAGAGGAGAGACAGGAGAAAGGAAAAGCACAGACACTGAGCAGTGTGAAACAAAAGGACTGCTGCCTTCCCTAGACTCTGCTGGGATCCTAGAAAAGAGCCCCCACTGAACAGACATGATTGGGGTTTCTGGTGACCCCTCCTACATTAGGCCAACACAGGAAGGAAAGACTTCATGGTTCTGGGAGGAGGAAGGGAAGCTTGAGGGGGTCTGACAAAGGTGAAGAGAGCTGTCATTCCTGAGCAGGTACCGAGGTGGGAAAGGAATTACAGAGACAAAGCAGGTGGAAATACGCAGGGATGGTTTTTCACTTAGGCAGATGGCAGTGACAGAAGTCAGAGAGGATATCGTGTTTTGTGCCTTTTCATCCCGACTCTTGGGGATCACTTAGAATCATTCCTTATGAGAGGAATAAATATTGGAAAAGATTACTTGATCCACATTTCTGAGGCCAACATCACACCCCTTACAGATGATCTCATGAGGAGCTGAGTCAATGCATCAGTAAGGCCAAAGCTTTGTAGAAGTTTTTTCACTAGAGACCTGAGAGCAGGGAAAGCCTTTCTCACCAATCACAGAGAATGTGACTCGGGCAGATCCCTCCAGCACTTCTGCAGGCAGAGTCAGGGAGAACTCTTCAGAGATGGTGTTGTCTGGGGAAGGCAGAACCCAGAAATTTATCGCATGGAGGAAGCCATTCATAGAAGTATAACATCCAAGGAGACCCAGGTGAAGCATAATGTGACATCAAGTCACAGGAGCCAAGACTTGCAAACAAATGCCTCAACAGAGGAAATTTTGCCATGTAAAAGATTGACATGGACAAATTATGGTGGTTGTTCTCCCAGGCAGGGAGTACTTGCCAGCAGTACTTGCTCTCTGATTAATTCCCCCCCACCTCTGGGTATTTGCAGTAACCCTATCCCTTCCTGATCTCATGATTAATGGCAGTCAGGAATTTTTGTCCCCTACCTGCAGGACAGAGAAAGGCATTTTGTGTCTTCTCTTGGAGGACACCTCCTGGCTGCAGATGGAGAAAGAGTAGTTCAGGTAGGTAAGACAGGAAAGGAAGTCACCCTGCCTTAGCAAGTTTGTCTGATGTCCATGAAGGGGCTAAACTTCCTCTTAGCATCTTGCTGACTGTCCCAGAGGACAAACCCATGTCGCCAGGGGTTCTCCACCCTGAGATGTGACCAACCTTCACAAGCAGAGGTTTTATCACGGCGTCTCTCCCTCCTTGCAAAGGTGTCACAGCAATCCTGTTACCACACAGACTGTGTGACTCTTCTGCCACGCTGCTCACGGTGACGTTCACTCTGCCTGCAGGGAGCACAGGGGCATGTTGCTGAGCACTTGCAGCAGACAGCTGTATGTATGAGCATTAGGGCCAGACATGCAGACATGGGCAAATTCCACCCCTCCTCCCACCAGCTGCCACACATCCCTCCGCCCAGCCTCACCCAGCCTGGTCGCCGTCACATTCCACACAAAGGTTTTTGCTTCGTTGGCACAGAGGCAGCTAGTGAACTGGCAGCTTGGACAGGCATCCACCTTTAGTTCTGGGCTCTCCGTGAGGGTGGTGTGGATCTGAGCATGGTTGGATGTACAAGCACACATTGGGTTAGCATTAGCAACAGGCACTGCACCAAGCAGCAAATACCTTGGGTCTTACAGTGTTAAGTCGTGCTTTATGGCCCAGATGCCAGCATCTAGGGCTCCTGAGGGGCTCAGAGCTTGCCTTTGGGCTCAAGCTTTTGTTCTGACAGAGCCCATGTAATTGGGGGAACTTGCTTGGGAGAATTCACCTGGATACAGTCCTTGAGGTAGTTGAAGACAGTGGCTTTTAGGCTGAAAGTCTCTCCTTGGATCACAGAGTATGGCAGTGATACATCCACAAAGAAAGGCTGGAAGACCCTAAGAGAGGTCAGAGGCGAGAAACCAAAGCCAGTATCGGCAACACAGAAGGTGTTGGCATTCCACTCTGTGATGGTGTCAGGTACAGCAGCTTGGAGAGATGCTTGTCCATTGCTCCTACAGCAGGAAGCAGAAGAGGAGGACTTGCTTAGAAGCAGTCAGGATACTCCAGGAGTGTTCCTGGGAGTGGAAGGCAGAGGCTGTTACCAACCCGACAGAGACCAAATCCCAAATCCAGGTCTCTGGGAAAAGCGTCCGTGGTTTCGGCTTCTTCTTGTCATCAGAGTGATGTTCAGAACCAACAAGGATACCAGAGCTGCCTGGTGGAAAACAAGTGATACATCAGAAAACAGCATATATAGGTACAGGTGAAACTAGTTCTTCCTTCACAGGCAATCTAACACAAACCACAAATATTTTGTGACACAAATGTTTTGGACAGGGCTGGTGTTTCAATAAGAATCTGACATGGTGTGGGTATCTTTGGGGAACACAGCTTTAAGGAGACAGAGTAGGATAGATTTTAGCCCAAGGCTCAGTCTGACAGATCCAAATTTGGTCTGGATCCAGGAGGAGACAGCATGCTAAAATGGAGTCACACTCCTTTAAATAATCTGTGAAAGTGCTGGCAGAGTCACACTACATTTTATATGAAAAACACTGAACACAGGGACACCAAGAAAGCATGGAGATTTGAGCTTTTATCTGTGATTTGTAAATCAGGTCCATTGAAATGGACACAAGCTTTGTTGCTGTCATACATAAACAAGAAATGCAGCAGGATGGGGTTCGGTTGTCTCAACTGCAGGCTGACCAGAACTCGGAGAGGGGAGCCCCTTCATTCAAGGAGATAGACGTGTCTGCTCCTTACCAGAAAGATAGTCTTTTCTTAGATATATCTTTTTATCAAAGTCTGGAAGCACACAGGAAACAGGTTTCTTGATTCTAGTGTTGGTAAATATCTTCATGCGCAATTTCTGGGAAAATAGTGCAGACAGTAAATCATTGCTAAAATAAAAGGGAACACGGAATGTTGAAACTATGTCATGATCATGGGTATCAAATGGGGGCTGGTGGCCAGTGGCAAAACACTTTAACATGCTGCTTCTTTATATCTATATGCATAAACTTACAGGCTCAGGCTCTGACCAGTGCATGAGGAATGGAAACCAGTTTCTGAGGAATGCTGGGACCAGCTATTACTTCTCATACAAGTAGATTTCAACTAGATCTGCACTTCGTATGCCCAGCCCTAGCAATGACACATAGTCTAAGGAATAACTATCTAGGAGACAGCACAGTAACATGCCTTTTGAAGGGAGTCAGGGTCTGTATCTGCATAGTAGAGTTCTGTCAACTTAAGAAACCTGTGCAATTCAGACTACATGTTAGGCCGTTTTCAGTGTGTTGTTACCCTTTTCTCCTATTTTGAAGTGCTTGTACTTGCATATATTTTTTACAGAACATTCTGCCAGAAGCAGCACTTCTTGCATCTCAGTTAACAGACATGTTAACACTTTTCTGGCTATCATGCTTGTTAGCACATTAGTTTATTTCATTGTTTATCTCAACAGTTAGCTATAAAGCCAAACTGTGAAAGACTTCCTTTTATTAAAACTGCTATGAGGGTAAGTAAGAAGACACTCAATTAAACACAGAGTAAAGTAGTTTGTAAATAAAATAATAGCCAAGTGGTGATTGGTCAGAATATTGTGAGGTGCTCAGGTATTACTGATGTATTCTTGCCACTCACCCTTTGTAGTTATGGTAGCCTATAGTAAATTTGTTCATTTTTACACTGTCTTTCTCTAACCAAGTGGCTTGTACTACACTTACTCAGCTTTCTCCATGTCCCCAAATGAGTGTGGCTACACTGAACAAGAAGGAACAGGTGACTTCTTGTAGGCATTCAGGCACATTGGAATTCACTAGCTCAGGAGAAGTTTTGGGGAGGTGTAGGCACTTACCTTAAAGAGATTATAGACATCAGCCTCACTTTGGTACCATGGTGCACCCATCCGAGCCTTTTTGTGGAGCTGCTGGGGCAGGCAAGGGTAGGCCTCAAAGTCTTCCAAGTGGTAAGGCAAGCCTCGTCCCCCAACTGTGAAGCTGTCATCAAAGACTTCCTTATGCAACTGCAATGGGAAAACAGAGGTCTTCACAAGGAGCTGGCCAACCACCATGTGTATGGGTCAAACTTTTGTGTTGTAGATCTCTATTAATACATATTGTAGAGCTCTGTGGTTGAGGAAGTTGGCACTGACCCAGCTTATACTAAAGGACATATATAGGATAATATATACTAAAGGACATATATCCAGGGAGTGGATGTAGACAAGCAGCTTTTAGTCTGCCAGACAGTTCAAGCCTTTCAACACTAGGGTGCAAAATTAGGAAAAAAATGCATGATTCAGTTTAAACACAAGACATTGGCACATCTGACCTACATATTTAAAGATTACTGCTTTAAATTCCTGTTACTAGATGATGCAAGTGCTCTGCACTAGGACAGCATCCCAGGTGCAGTATGTCCCCCTGGATTTGGTGAGGCTTCTTTGTAACACACTGGACTGCTATAATTTAATTTACAACTTTGCATGAGGCATATATCTGTTTTATTATCTCTGGTACACAATGTGGATTTATGTTAAGATTTTTAATTTTTGCTGTATTTTTGCTCCAAGTTTTTAATTCATTCCTCTGAAACACACAGCTGCCTTAAGGTAGGTGCCTCCAACCCTTCTGATTCTCAGAATTCACCTGGGTTCTGACAAAATACAGACCACTTTTCACCAGCCACTGTGTGCTCTGGGTGCTCTCCTCTAGCTACTGTTTTCTAAAGCACTTCTCAGAACCACTGATTATGGTTATAATTCAACAGTGTTTGGGGCAGAGGGATAAGAGGACCCTGCTGGGGCAAAATTCCATTTCAAAGGCTTAACTTCACTGACTGGTGGAAGCTGGTAGAACAGAGATGTGGATATGAGGAAAGCTGCTGAGCACCCTCCCTCCAAGCAGAAAGCACCAGCATTTCCTTGAAGCAGCTCTCCCTGCCTACCCCTGCAGTGCCATATAGCATCCAGCACGCTTCAGGCAGAGGCTCACAGCACAGAGCTGATGATAAGGAACATGATCACCCCACAACTGCTCAGAAGAGGCCGAGGAAGGGGAATGGCAGGGCAACCACCTAACACTGCAGCTGTCCTGGGATGTACTGTGGGCTTCCTCCCACCCATGCAGGGAGGCAGAAGGCAGGCAGACATTAGGGGGTTGGACAGGGCAGGCTGCACTCACACTGTCTGCTGTGAGGGTGACGTTCTTCTTCAGGAGGACACTCTTGTCAACAGCTCGCACAGAGCACAAGGACCCTGGAGCAGCCTTGATGTTCAGTCTGACTTTTGATCCCGGGACTTCCTCCTTGTGTGAGAATTCCAGTGCCACCTGCAAAGGACAGTGTCTGGGGGCTTAGCATTGGAGACTGTGACTCTTATACGTCTGCGTAGCAGAGGGAAGTAGTTTGAATAAGGTAGGGAAGGGGAATGAGGTGCTGAATCAGGCCATCCTGGAAATCCATTGGGAAGGTTAAAGAGGCTGCAGTGCACACAGCCCTAGCCATAATTCCTCTACCACCACACATCCACCACTCTCTGATCCAGAACTACCACAGGGAGCTAAGCAGACAGGCTTCTCGTCTGTGTTAGGGAGCACAGGAGGGACAGTGTGTTCCTGAGTCAGTAATGGGGCATGGGGGGAGAAAACAGAGTTCACTCCTTGAGCAAAGCTTGCTAGTTGGTGTTGTGGAGAGCAGGACTAGGAATTCAGGGAGAAGGAAGTTACCTGTCTTTTTTCCCAGCCAAAAATACTGGGCATCTGGTTTTGCGTATATCCAGCTTACACCATTTGGATGAGGATAAAACAGGACCAGGAACCACAGCAGACCAGAGCACATCAATGATGCTGTGACACTCTTTGTGTGATTTCTGCTCACCTTATGTCTAAAGCACTTTTCTACTTCAAACTGCTCTGCATCAGCCACCACCTCTCCGTCCGAGAAGACCACATACACCAGAAGCTTGATGTCAGGCAGGAAGTCATTGCCAACAGGCAGAGGCAATGAGAAGGAGCCCTGCAGATCTGCACAAGACAGCAGCAAGGAAGAGAGGGACAACATCCAATCCAATCAGCTCATTGGAGTGGGATACACGGTAAGAATCAAAAGAGAAGACTTAACAATTTCTACCTGCAGATAAGAACTCCCCACACAGACAAAGTCTCAAATTAACAATAAACCAAGCATACCAGCCATTTCTTTGACTGACGTCTACTCCAAAGGTACAAGTTAGCAGCAAAGTCATAAGATTGGATATTAGATCAATTAGACAAGACAGAAGGAGGACAGTTGCCTAGAAAGACAATTAATTGAGAGGAGATTGTGTTGGTCTTAGGAGGAGGACCACCACTTAGAACTCAGTTCAGTATTTCCCACCTGTGGATAAGAACAACACCTGCAGACACAGTCACTGGAGAGCAGTCACTTTTCTGAGGTGTGTTACGAAACACTTCTCATGGTTTTACTCACTCTCATGCTGGGTAATTGGCACTTTCTTCTCTCTGCTGAAAAGGATCTTGCCTTTTGCTATCACCTGAAGAGCAAAGAGAAGCACCATTCAAGGGTCTGAATTCTAAGAGCATGAGGAGAGCATGAAAAGAACACAAGAAGAGAGAATGATGTCTGACAACTGTTGCCCCAGAAGTTCCTCTGTTAGGCCATGATTTCCAGAGTTCTGCAGCAGAGTTGCTGATAGTACAGGTGTGTAGGACTTGAGAGGCCATGAGAAGGTAACCAAGATAGTCATAACCTCTCATCTAAGCTGTAGTCACATGCATGCTTTGACTCACTTTCTTGAAAGTGGATTTCATCAAAACACTGTTACATACCTCTGATGTGCATTAAGGCCCTGTGCAAGGACCTTTCAAGCTTTTCCCTGCAAAGATACAGGTGAGGGGATGTCAGCTGCCCCAGAGATTGCCTCTTAGTTCTCAGACAGATTGCCCCAGACACAGATGGACATCTGGGACACACCTTCTGGGGAAAGTTTGGGTTAGCCCTCCACTGCCATCCATGTTAACATAAAAGAAAGTAGGGCAAACGGTAGGCATCCATCACCCAAGCTTAGGTCAAGACATGGATAACAAAACAACACAGCTGGGGACTAGGAGCAGGTCCAGAAACTGGAAAGCAGGTGCAGGTTTGGACAGAACAGAAGTCACAAACTGATTGTCTAGGAGTAGCTTAACCTTTCCTTTGACTATCGCTGTCCTCTGAGAAAAGGGTAAAATGCCAGTAAGGATAACCTTGCCCTGAGAATCAGCTGTCTTCTGTGCTCACCAAGTAGTAGAAATCAATGTGGTCTTCTTCAGAGCTGAGTTTATTCTGGGAAAGGATATAATCCACTTGCACTTCCTGCTCGTGATCACAGGACATCACATCATCCTTGGCCTTGATCTCCAGGAAGCTGTTGCTCTCAGAGTAGAAAGGTTTCAGCCAGTGGAAGCTGTCCTCCAGCTCACCCTCAGCTGAAAATGGACTGTCGTCAGTTCGAGGGTTGTAGGTACCCTTCCGAGCACAGAAACACAAGGAGGCAATACAATTAGTATCAAGTGATGCAAGGGAATGTGTACACCTGCTGAAACTCTGCTGTCACCTGAGCTGATGGCAGACTGCATGCTTAAAATAATTTGTTGAAATGTCATTTAAAAGTCTCTTATGAGACTTTCTCTTATGAAGTTTTAGCAAAAATCTAAGCCCAGTAGATTTGACCACAGTCTCATTTTTTCTCTTTTATCTTTTCATGGGACACACCCCACACACCAGGCAAAAGAGTTTCAGTGGCTGATACTCACCCTCAGAGAAACTAACGTGCTATTCCAGCCGGTGGTATCCAGTGTGAAGTGAGCTTCCCCCTTCTCATCTGTGAGGAGTGACATCTGTGTCTCCTCATCATTGACATCAACTATTAGATGGACTGTCTCATTTCTGAGGGGAGACTTTGCACTGTGGTAGAACATCTGTAGGGAAGGGAAGAAAGTTAATATCCTGTTGTGCCAGACTCTCAGGCACTCTCACTGCTTAATATTAATTGCTTCTATCACTGGTTTCCCTCAGCCCTTCTAGCTTTCATACTGTTTGGAAGGATCCAAATAAAAGTCCAATAAATACACAAAACCAACATTTCAAAGCTGTTCAGTATTGGAAAAAATAGTAATACAGGCAAATGAGACACCTCTATTGGAGGAAAAGGTGAATTCTTCTGATCCTGAGCTGCTTCTTGGACAGTACTGCAGGATCTTTGATGATCAGAAAGAGATCTGTCTCCAACATCTTAACTCTTGCTGTTCCTTGCCCTCGATGCTGAGGTCAGTACTGGCCCAGGTGAAAGTGTTTCTAGCCCCAGGACAGCAGCCCTAGCATCCCCCTGGGCACCTGACTCAGAAATGACTGCTTGTGAACTGATATGCAAGGCTTTAGAGATTTCTGCCAAGTTACCATGAGCATTTGTCCAAAAGGAATGTTATTTGCCTGCTGATGCCACCCCCATTCCATATGCACAGACTAGTTCCAGGAGCTGCTCCTGGGGAAGCCTCCAGAAACTGCAGCTGGCCCCAGAATTCCAGTCCGGGAAATATACTATGTTAGGATGGGGAGAAAAAATTTCTTCTACAGGAGGCTTCAATCCTAGTTTCTGGGTGCCAGCAGAGCAGCATTTACTTTCCTGGAGACTGTTGCTTTCTACCTACAAAAGGTTATATCTATGATGCATTCTCAGCAGAGAAGGGATCCATGCATGTTACCTTCCCTGTGTATGGTATCCCACGTTTGTAGAATGGATGGAGGTTGATAAACTCTACAGATTTCGTTATCGTTGCAACAGGAATTAGAGCTGTTTCCACAGAAAATGCTCCTGGGTGGGGAAATGAAAAATCTGTTGAATCCTAAGCAGTGGTCTTAGAGAAGCAGAAGACAAAAAGGCACTTCAACACTACCTACAACATCTACAAGCTCTAAATTTAGGAGAGAAAATACATTCTTCTAGGATATGATTCCCTCAAGCTTTCTGGGCTTCCTGCTTCATGACATGATACATCGTAGCCTATAAGTATTTATTTATATGTTTATTTATGTTTTTTGAAGATAAAGGGAAACTAGATGACTGTTTAGTTATAAACAGTCCAGCACTTTGCAACTGGATGAGGAACACCCTGGTGTCCAGGCAATCACTAAAAAGTTATACACATGCTAAGGGAGGTGAACAGTAGAGAGAATTAGGAAATCCGGTGAAAACAGATGGAAGAGGTACTAGAATAGAGACTACTACCATGATAGAAGATTTGGGAACCTTCAAGTTATTTTTCAAAAGAAATTCCACTGCCACAGAAAGACTAAAACCAGAAATGTTGCCTGTGAAGAAGAGAATACTTCACATATTATCTAGTACCTGTTCCATTTTCCACCATTTTTGCTACTGCAATTATGTGGTTGTCATATTCATTTATTTCCAGAGCTTCTGTCTTCACTGTGAAAGTAGCGCAGCCATCCTTATTTGTCTGCAAAGAGAGAGGAGAAGGAAGAGGAAGAGAAAGAGCATGGTGTGGAGAAAGACAAACTGTTCCATAGATGCCAGGCAATCCTAAAGAAGTATTTCCAGATATTTTTGGAAAAGAGGAAAGCTCACAAATCCTAACTGCAGAAACCCATCATGGATACCTTAGGCAGAAAAGAAAATCAATATGCTTGGATTAAACAGTCACCAAAAAAGTGGCAAAAATAATGTACTTAAGGTAAATCACATAAGGGTTAATTATGTCACAGACAAACTCAGGAGACTGGATTCAGGCCAAATGCTGTAGCTGAGAGAGCATGAGTTTCATTATGTGAGCTAAAGGTCCCCTGAAATTCTATGGCTCTGATGAATAAAGCCTGACAGTGTGGCTTTTCAGCCATGACCATTTCTGTGACATGGCCATATTAAATACAGGCATCCTGCCAGGTACAGATGGCAAGAGCTTTGCCAAGCATTGAGACAGAGCCTGGGTACAGCCAGTGTTTCTAGCCATGCCTGTGAAGTGCTCCTCAGAACCTTTCAGGGCCTCTTACGTGCCATGTGGAGCTGGCATTCAACTGGTGTTTTGCATAGCTAAGATTGTACAGCATTCCAGCTGGAGTGCATTTTAACAGATGCAGAGATCCAGCTAGATTTTTATATTCTGGCTCATTGCTGGCTGGTCTGACATTTAGAAATATTTTCCTGTGGCTCTCAGGCCAAAAGAGCTGGATCTGAAACCCGTGGGAAAAAACAAATGTGAAGCTTAACCACAAATATATAATGGACACAAATGAGAAGAAAGTGTAACCAGCAATGGACATAATTTCAGACCAGACACTAGCGAGCTTAAGATGACCCATTGTGCAGGGATACAGCAAGAAACAGGGCACGGATCCACAGCCCATCTCTGACAGCCTGCTTATTGGTGGGAGTGTTCACATGGCTGAATAGGCCTGTAATCTGAAAAGGCCCACCTGATGGGGTGATCTGATTGCACACCATATGATAGAGACGCTTGGAAAAGGTCCCAGGCACCACTGCTTCCCATAGCTTACACCTTCTCTCAAAGCACCAAGTCAGGTATGTGGCAGCTAGAGCAGCAATTCAAGCAACAGGGTTACAGGAGGAGGAATCAATGGTCTGATCATGTCCAGCAGCTGGGAGGACACCAGACTAAACAGGCTGGTGCCCATTGGAGGCACACTGAGGCAGGTTAAGGGGGCAGAAACCCATTTCCAGCACATGATACTTTTCACACTTCTATTTGTTCACCTACCCAGCTGTTTTGCTTCCTCATCGCAGAACTTGTAAAATTGCCTTCCATGGCCTGGGAGCTTGTCATAACAGTCATTTCTATTTTCCCTTGAACAGGCTTTCCATAGGTATACCTATATCAAAGGAGAGAAACATTCACCAAAAGTCTGTCTGCTGACTGTCGGCAGAAGAATTGATCTAGGACACCTCCCATCCTCATCAGGGGAAGTGAAGCCTGGAGAGCTTTGCTTTGTACCCTGTTTGCTCAGGAACTTCAGCTCATCCTTTAAAACCATTTTGCATCCCTCTCCACCCTCTATACCCAGCATCCTTCGTGTCCTTCAGCCTCACAATAAGTGACCAGGTGTGAGAAGGAGCCCATTCCAGAGAGTGATTGGTCTCCCCAAGTCACAGGGTAATGCAAAAAGATCATACTGACAAGTGGAGACCACTTCTTGTTTATGAGCAATCTGGAGGTGACGGTGGAGTCAAAGGGCAGAGATCACAACAGTATCATGTACTCACTTGCCACAGACCTCCAGCTGAAATTCCTCATCTGCTGTAGTGATATGTGGAGGGTGCTCAATCTTTATCTCAAATTTTTTCAGCACTGTATGGAAGAGAGTAAGACAAGGATGGAGGAAAAAAACAATGGATGGTATGGATAAGTATGGACACTGACAGAAGTTGTGTTACAGCTGCGGTCCAGATAAGGGAAAGACAGTAATGTCCCCAGTTCTTCATCACCGTGCTGCAATCGGGTTACTCCCTCCAGCCACACCACCCTGTATTTGCTGCTGTGATTGTACATGGGACTGCTTTCTACTCCAGCTCAGTCAAGCATAAACACTTAAATGGCACAGGGTTTTGTCTTTACCAATGCCAATTAATGGGACCAAGACATGATTCCACTTCCCATTATAGCAGCTGACTGGAGTGGATGGCAAATCTAGCCTAGAAAAGAGTGACAATGAGTAGCAAAAAGTGCTCATCACAGGGCCCAGATGCAGGTAGAATGAGATGTCAGCCACAACCTCTCCTTTGTACCCTATGCAGCTGCAGAACCTCCAGCCCCATGTGAAGTGTGCACACAGACCCATCCATCCTTGTTCCCACTCTGTTGTTCTCCCCAGGCAAAAGGTGGGACGAACATGGCTGCATCACCCTGCTCTCTCCTCCAGCTACCCACACTGTGTTTCCCTCCCCTCTGATGTTCACGTCTCACCATATTCCTCTACATTGAAGGATTTTTGAGCCATGTCCTGCTCCACTGAGATGGTGTACTCCCCAAGAGATGCTTCAGACGCCAGGGGAAAGGACAGATCCACAATGCCGTGATTTGACTTTACATTCAGCCACTCAGCAATGCGGTTGTATTCAGGATCCTATTTGGGAAAGGACATGCAGAGCCACCAAGTCATGTTGGGAGCACATGTACCTGGCAGGTCCAGCCATACTCAGGTGCAAGAAGGCACTACAAGGGCTTAACCTTGACCCAGTAGAGAGGATTCCAGATTGCCAGGAGAGATACCTGCACTTCCCTCCAGTATTATTTTAATGAACGTTGGAATTACAAAGGATGCCGAGCAAAGTAAAGCTACTGGGAAGTGGCAACATCATAACACCATGGGAAGGAGAAGCAGCTGTGCTTCATCTACTGAGTGCTTGTCCCTGTGTTCTGTGCTCCGTCCAGACAGGGTGTTGGGCAAAGGTTCAACACTGCCCTGTGTTTTGGTGAGCTGTGTGCACCACAGAGGTACTGGTTTGAATGAAGAACCCAGACTGATCATGTAGAAAAGCCTTCAGCTGAACCTGAACTATAAACATACCCTTATGAATTTGTGTCACAACTCTGTGAGTGAAAGATCACAGTAGAAGAGACAGACATGTCCCTTTGGTCACTTCTTTATCACTTACCTGCAGCCATATCTGGGAATACTGTAAAAACAAGAGAAAAACAATCTCAGTTCTGTCCAGAGAAAAACAGCATCCATATGAACCAGTATAAAGAACTCTGCCTGACATGGGCCCCTGACTAGAAATTTCTGCCCCATCCAGACCCCAAGTACATCTCCTCCTCCCTCTCTGCCAGTTTACATTGGTCTTTCTCCAAAGGACCAGTGATTGGGTGGTTTCCTCCAAAGATAATTTGTTCCTGTGGCTTAAAAGACATGAAGGGAGATATCTCTTTTATAAGCCTCTCAATGTGTCTCACACTGAAGCTCTTACTTCTTGAAAGGTACAAGGTGATACTCACTTCATTTTTAATGACCTTAAGGTTCTCATCAAGGTTCACAATTCGAAATTTCACTGTAGATATAAAGGAAAACATAGTAAAACATTCTGGCTGCAACATGGGCTTGCACAAACCTGCTTCTGGTTTTCTGTTCTCCAGTATTCACGTCTCTCTGTTTACCTCAGAGGTATTCAGGTCTTTTCCCAAACAGCCCTCCCCAGCATCTCCCACCACAGAGGACTTTGTCTGTGAGGTTTATACACAGCTGTGCACTACAGAAACCCACTGCCTTTACCTGCAAAGTTTACAAAGCTGGGGTAAACACTGGGGTTGTCTGTAGTGGGTCTGTCTGCAGTCCATTCGTATTGTGAAGACTGTGGGGTAACTCTGTTCTACATCTTGGAACTGACACTCTAGGCTTTACTCAAATATGAACAACAGTCCTCAAAAAACAACTTGTCCAGTGTTCTGGAGAGTCCTGACTTTCCTTTAGGTCTCACTAGAGATATAACACCAAAACAACACCCAGGAGCAGCGGGCTGGGAATTTGGTGTAACACAGCTTGAAGGGGAACATTCTGACTCAGACTGTTCCTAGAAACATTGGATAATAGAGATCTGCTTTCTTCCATCTCCAACAACCTTAGCTTGCTGCACTTGGTGAAATCTTCCCTCCTGGTGTGGCCGCTATCTTGACCCTTCCCTCCCCATTTCCATATGCCACCTTCTTGCGTTACCTGTTTCTCCAGGTTTGTACAAGTCCTTGTCTGTCTCTATCAGAATTATATTCTTCTGAGGCTTGACCAGAACTTTCTTGTGCCCCTCAAGGAGCACTTTGTCTCCACTGTGGATCAGGACATGCAGAAAAACCACCTCCTCTGTCTGTCAGGTTAAAAGAAACCAAATTACCTCAGACTATAGAGCTTGAAAGAGACCCAGAGGCATTTGTCCTTCCAAAATCTCCAATGTCCCCTTTCTCCTTTCATCTCCTGTGATTTAAGTCTCTCCTTTCCCTAGTCATAATCTTCTTTTTTGTTATTCAGCTTCTTCATTCTCTTTTCTCTGCCTTTCTGCTTGTCATGTTTGCCTCTTTGCACATTTCTTTTTCCTCTTTACTATCTTTACCACCCTGCATCTCCAACATTAACATCGCTCAGGCTCAGGAGAGGCTGAAGTCCTCTAATTTGTAAGAGGAGAGGCAGACAAGAGACGTCTCTTACCTGTGACATAGAATCATCTGTTTTCTTGGGAATTAACATGAGGTCTGGCAGCTAGGTGGATTGACACAAAGAAATGCAAAAAAAATTCATCAGAGACTTCGCATCTTATCCCAGATATAAAATGTCATCTCACTGTTAAAAAGTCCCTGAACTTCAGAGTCCAAATTCTTCTATATGACTCTGTAACCCACTTGTGATTCTAGGGAGAAGCATCACTGCCTTGTTCATGAACTTGAGTGAACTGGCTGATATGTAATTCTCCCACTTAACATAAATGTGATAGTTTTATGGAACCAGGTAAAACCATAGGAAGGTCAGATCTGGAGTAATGGGAGATGGGATACTGATAGGCAAACACAGGAAATCTCAGCATCAGAAAGACTGAGTTCAGTGGAAGAAAGATATTTTGGTGGTTTTTATTTTTTGCTAACAGCAGACTTCCTTGGCTTTCCAGAGCCAGGACTTGCTCTAAGGGCTGGCACCAAACTCTTAGTTAATCATTGTTGTGTTGATGTAAAAACCAAAAGTGACTACAGCCCCTCCTTGAACTCTGCTGAGTCTGCAGGACAATCAGAGCATAGGCACAGCGACTTTGTGCAGGGCTGAGGAAGACAGGGGCAGTTTGTGGAGCCTCAGCACCAGAGACATCGCCATGGCTCTCCAGAAATGTTAAGTGAAGGTTCTGTAGTCAGTATGTCTAGATAAGCTAACTAGAGCAGTTAGCAATGAGAGGAACTCAAGCCACTCCAAAAATATCCAGACTTCCTCATTGGAATTCAGTTCATTACCATCACAGCTAAAGTAAAGCAAGCTCAATGTCTATGCAGACTACAACTACATCTGGCAATGTAGATGCAGCTTTAGAGCAGAATGGACCTCTTGGAGCTGAAGGGGCAGGCTTCTGAGGAATCAAGAATGAAAAGAGTTATATTCCCAATGCATTGACTTTTGCCGTGATATACAAGCATTTTTTGGGAAAAACACTGAGTAAACTGAAAGTAAACTTTTAGCACCAAGCTTTAAGTAGGATGAAATGCACTGATACAGATCAAAAGAACAGATTTTTTTTTTTCCACACAGGAAAGATTCCCTACTTTCCTAGACTCCAGGACACTGTTGTATTTTGCCTGGCACTGGTAGGGAAATATACTTAGCCTGCTTGGAACCTATGGCAAGGAAAAAGGACAGTGTACCCAGAGAAGTGCTGTACTCTTGTGTGAAGGTGAAAGCATCCACTGTCAAATCAGTAACCACATCTACATTCACCTGGAAGGTGATGCACTGAAAAGTGCCTGACTTCTCCACATCCTGCTCCACCAGTGTGTGATTCTGGGTTTTTGTTTGCAAGGTGACAGCCAGGTGGACGGCCTCAGTTAGGGAGCTGAAGTGAATGTAGAGCTTCTCCTCTTGGGACTGCTGAATGACAGCAGGGAAAACCACCATATAGTGACTAGAAGAGAGCAGTACATGTTCAAAGACAAGTCAGAGGCTGAGGTGGATAGGCCAGAATCCGTCTCTGCTGCTTTCATAAAGAGGTGGACCAAGGGTGAGAAATGTCTGGAGGACTGCACTGAAGAAAGTTTAGCACTTTTAAGCTCCTTTCCAAACCAGAAAGGAGGAATATGCCCAATGTGGAAAACTCCCAATTTCTCTGTGTCACCACCTTGCCACCAGCCAGGACACAGCTGCCCAGTCCACAATGCTCCTGTTGCAAGTACACAGAGCAAGGCTGTGTGAGAAATGGAGCCAAAGTCTCAGTGGCTGAGGCATAAAGCTTCAGTCCTCACACCATATTTCACCCCCACCAGCACAGGATGAACAGAGGCAAAACTCCTGTGGCTTCTGTAGCTTTGTAGTGTGTGCAGTGCAGCACCTGCACAAGCCAATACCAAGGGCTGCCCCTGCAGCGGTGCTCGATGCCTGGAACTGCAGGAGCTGCTTCTGCTCAGCCTCCCTGGGAACCACCCCCCACCATCCAGCTCTGTGATGCCAAAGAGTGCAGCCCCTCAGCACCACCCTTCAACGACAGGCCCTTCCACCAAGCCCCCCGAAATCAAAAGGAGAGGGTCTCACGGTTCCAGGCTTGCTGCAGCTGCCACTGGGAATAGGGTCAGGGCTAAGAGGAGCAGTGGTGCTCCCATTGCTTGGGCTGGGACAGACAGCTGACAAGTTCCACGCTGGAGGAGAGAAGTGCATGTGCTGATGGGTTGGAGCAATCCTGAATACCCCCCTTAGATACTTCTAGGTTCAAAGAGTAGGGGAGTTAATATATGGAGATAATATCTTTTCTAGGGTAATGACATTGGCTAATATTTACTTGCTCCCACCAACAGCAGAGTCAAGGTCACACAGCACAGTTCTCTACCCAAATTTACATTCAGGTGGTATTCCAGGCCACGGGTGCCAGGACACCAAGAAGGGATATATGGGAATACATATCTCTAACTCAGGCTGAAGGAGACTTGTGAGAGCCCCATCTCATCTGTGGTTGGTCTGGATCCTGGCTGTAGTATCTGATGGGAGCCAAATCTGCACATCAGCTACTGTCCTCAGCTTGTAAAAAGCATCCTCAGGGAGGATCCTTGCATCCTCATCTTTTTAAAAAGCAACATTAGTGATCTTCCTCTCATCCAGTCATTATTCAGAGCTTGGAGTAAAAACCTTTCAAATCACCTCCACTCCATGCATCACTACCTCTGTCCACCCATGCATCCCAGCCATGTCTGATCCTCCTGGGTACAGAATCTTTTCCAGGGCAGTTCCTTCTACCTATGCCAACTCCCCTCACAGTTCCACTGTAAGGCCTTTCAACACAAAGCATGACATTTTAAGTCCACACGTATTTTATCAAATCTCTGCTTTACATGTGCCCAAGCTGGATGCCCACTCTTCTGCCAGATTTCCCCAGCCATAAGATGATTCTACGCTGACACCACCAGCCGTCTCCTCCAGACCCTTCCTGGGCACTGCACCCTTGTGTTTCCACCTCCCGAGTGGCAGCAGTGAAGTGTACAGGGCTTGGATGAATTTGCCCTCTAGTTATAACCTCATTGAGGTTAACCTAGTTACATCCACCTTGAAGGTGGATTTCTTCATTCTGCCCTTGTCCCTGTTGTGTTTTAGCAGAGCACAAGGAAAGATACACAGCATAGAGAGAATTTGTCATCCACCCATGCCTTACTCCCAACTGAAGCAATCCCCTGGATTTACTTTGGCACAGTCCCCATCTGTGTGCTTAGCACCCACTCTCCTAGAGCACAGTCCGATGTAACAGGGACACACTAGCCTTTAACCTAGCACTGACATTGCAGATAAACATCAGGTTTAAAGCACTGTATGTCACTGATCTGGGAGCATATTTGATTCTTCAAAATTAAAATGGGGTTTGAGTTCAAGCCTAAACGAGTGAGACAAAAAACAGATAGACAACCAAAAGGTAATAAAATGCTAAAGCTCTTCCCTTCCTCCAGGGAGGAACAGAGACACTAGCAGAGCTACATGTGAAGCCCTGGGCTGGTCAGGAGTGAAATTTCAGTAAGAAGCAAATAATACCTAAGAAGAAGCTCTAGGGAAGAAGAACCATGAAGAAAAATCCACTGGCATCACAAAGAATTAATTTGTATCCAGATGTTTCTGATGACATCCCAGTAAAGACACTTCTTAAAAAATCGGGCCCCTGTACCAGATACAGTAACTAACTACTCCTGCTGCCACCAGCTGTGCAGCATAAGGCAGACAAGACCTCTCCCAGAGAAATACCAACAAGCCTTAAAAAGTCCCGAGGCAGCTGCCTCTGGTTTGTAAGCAGTAAACATTATCACCACCCCTTTCTCCCGCCCACATTCCAGCCACGAGCAGCCTGATTTCCACCTTGGATTTGAAGCCAAGGGAGGAACGGGCGCCCAGTCAGGGCAGGAGCTGTGTGCTCCTTCGGCTCTGGATGAAGGAGAGAAGGAAGACAGCAGAAGCAGGGGCGAAGGGGGTACTGAGGAGTGGCTAAGCTTTTCTTGGAGGAATTCGACCTGCAAGCAGCTATGTGGAGGATCATTTTCCTGTGGGGCAGCATCCTTCTCCTGCCTAGCACAGCTGGAATGCCTGCAATGCTGTAAGAACCTCGCTGCTTTGCAAATGTGTTCTGGTCTCTGGGAGATCCTGGGGGGGGTGGCAGTATGGCAGAAACAGGACAGAAGTGAGGAGTGTTTTTCCAGAGAGACATGATTTCTCATGTTCCCAAGGTTTCACTTGGTTTCCATGTACCCTTCCCCACATTCCCCCTGCTAACTGACTCTTCCTTTAGTGCCTTTGATGTAGACCATGTATTTCAGCAAGGACGCAGCCAGAACAACTCTGCCAACTTTCTGCATGTGCTTAATTCTGACCTGCCAATATCTCATGTGTCCTACTGTGTTCCAGAATATGTTTCCTTTGGGCTAAGCTTTTCTTCCCAGAGTCATGGGTCACAATTTAATAGTTTAGCCAGCAAAGCTGGGTGCCTTTGCAAAGAGAGCAAAGATGAGCTCAAGTATCTGATAGGGATGCTCTTGGTAAAGCAGTGTGTTTGTTCAGGCCTGGCTGGCCATCTGCTCCCACTGTGCCTTTTCTCTGACCTCTGTTAAAGACAATTTCCAGCACGGCTTCTCTTCATATACTTTATCAAGAATGCAGCTCCAGTTCCAGCAGGCACTGCTGTGATATCCTGGCTTGTGAACTTGTTCTTGCTTTCTTGAAGGCGTTAGCTTTTGCAACCATGGTAGAAGTGCAAACAGAAACATGACTGTGCTTGAACAGTAGATGTTACAGTGAAAAATATGTCAGTGGGTTGTAGCTGGGTTCCCTCCTGCTGCATGTGGTGTGGTGTGCACAAGTCTAGTTTTAAAAAAACTTTTCCAGTGGGAGTGCTTCCTCTAGGACATGTTCCAGAGGCTGACAAGCTCCCACAAAAAGGATGTGCCTTACTTCTGCCTGCTTGCCACTGCTATCTTCAGCATCAAGTTTTGCTTTATGGAAGTACCACTTGCTTCAATAGGTTGTCTGCTGTCCTGCCTCTATTTCAATATTTTCGTAGATTCATGATCCAACTTGGCGCTTGGGACCCTTGGATGACAGCCTCAGAGATGTTCTTGCTTACTTTTATAGCTCAGAAGGCAAGGGATGAATTGTCAAAGGGGTGTAAGAAAATGTTCCAAAGTAAAGGACCATTAGGAGCTAACAGGGTATGGGAGGTTTCAAACAGTGAGTTTTTAGTGCTCATCCCATCCTTTGGCGCAAGTGGCAGTAGGGAGGTGCCGTGAGTCAGCTCAAGTAGGAAAAACAAAATGTTGTTGGAGTGTGTTTTGAGATCCTCAAGGCAGCTTGGCAGCACTCAAGTATGAAACCACTCAAAGGCTGCTGGCCAGCAGGACTTTGACTCCCTCTCGCCAGGGAGCTGAGCTCCAGCTGAGAACTACCACCAGGTCACCTCCCTTCCTCCTGCTGTTCTGATCTTTCCAGGCCTTGCCCTCTGCTTGCTGCAAAACAGGCTGCTGGCTGAGCCTGTCCAGAGACAGTGAGTGGGAGGAGTCAGTGATAAGAGTTTTGAAATCTGTTTGAATGTTGTTGGTCCTAGATGCTGCAGTGCAGTAAAAGATGAAAACAAACAAACTGTGAACAGCTTTTTGGTGTTATGGATGCAGCTCAGAGTAGATGCAGAGATGGGAGAGCAAGTAGAGAGCAAAGAGGACTAGAGTGTCAGAAGCTGAAGCAAAGGTGCTCATGAGTCTGTGTGCACGGGACGTGAAGCTGGGACACTGGGTCTCTCACACAAGACATTGTTTCTGAGCCCAAGGGTAGCAGGAAAACCAGCCAACAAAACCAATGGTGATAACGTAGTGTGGTTCAGTGAAAGCACTGAAGACTCAGGAAGGCTGCAAGAAAGCCAAGCTGCTGCTAATCCCTTGGGGAGATCCCTTCACCTTATTTTCACTTTCAATTTGTAAAGCAGTGACTTTATCCTTTCATGTGTTCATGCAGCATACAGTGCAGTCTCAATGTCAATGTCTGCAGTACCCATAGATGAGAATAGTGTCGTGTCCCACTGGTGTCATTCATAGCAGAATGAAGAGACCAGAAGTCTCCTAGGAAGTACCTAAATACAGGTCAAAACCTGTCCTCTTTGAAAGTAAGTTTAACCTTCCTTTTTTGGTTTTTTTTCAATAGAAACTATGCCGTGGCAATACCATCTCAGCTCAACTACCCCTTCTCAGAGACAGTGTGTCTCCAGCTCAGCAGAGAGCAAGCAGTCCCAATCCATGTGTCGGTCACCTTGCAAAGCAGAGCTGGGAATGAGACTCTGATCAGTCATTCCATCTCTCAGCTCCCCTTCTTTCATTGCACAAGCTTCCAGGTGAGGAAGATATTTTCAAGAGTTTTCAGTAGGGTGAATATTGCATGAGTTCTGCTCTTGCTGGGCAGGAATGCAAAGAATTGTGACTTCCCATGAGGATGTCTTAATTAGCAAGTGAATTTTCTGCTTCAACCTGCATAGGTCTGCCAGTGTCCTTCCTGCTATGTAGTCCCACTAAGATTTTAGTCTTCTAAAAAACTTTTGGAAGTGTTCTGTGAGGTCTTTCAGGGCAAGAAGAACTGGAACAACCCAAAAGTAATATCATAATCATTATTCCAAAAACTTTGGGATCAGTGAATGGGATCCACCCTGAATGATGGTTGTATCTATACCTGCAGGTCCCTCCTCCTGTTGGAAACCCTGATGAAGTGGCTTTTGTTGTTATCACAGTTGTGGAAGCCAACTCAGAGTTTCAGAAGAAACAGAAAATCCTAATCAAGCATGCAGACAAGAAGACGTTTATCCAGACAGACAAACCTGTGTACAAACCTGGACAGATTGGTATGGGCAGAATGCTGTATCTTGTGAGAGAGAGAGTGGTCCTCAGGCAACAAAATGTGGGGAACTCTCTAGTCCTCAGACCTGCTCAGAAAGGGAGATGGGCCATAGGCTTCATCTTCCTTCTAGGCTTTGAGGGATTTGGGAATACCTCTCTCCTATGTCAGTATGGCAAATGCCACTGTGACTTTTGTGTTTTCCTTGATGTGTGAGAAAAGGTTTAGAAGCCACTGCATTATATTCAAGATTGCTCCAGTCAAAGCCATGACTGTCTGTCAGGGCCCTAAATCCCTCTCTTCCCCACAGACTTCCTCAGGTGAAGATTGCCGTCCTACAGGTCTCACCACTGCCGTAGTTCAGCTCAGATCACCACAGGGTACAGCTGTTTGCCCCATGCCTCTCCACACTTCCCACCAGAATGACCTTCACTGCAGGCAAGACTGAGTGGCCCACCACAGGTCCACTGCCCAGAAAAATGCTGTTTCTCACCAGCATAGCCAAGCTTCCCAGAAAACCCCACACTGCCTAACATTTTTCTCTAGCAGGCTGCCGGCTCCTAGCAGGGCTTTGGGCATAGGCCTCGGAGCGGATGGCTCTATCTGCTGCCCATATCCTCTCAGTGAAGCACATGTGCACATCTTTCTTAGCCATCTGTTCTTTTTATTTACTATTGAGAGACTTGATTTCATTTCAGCCAGTCCTGTTTTTCTTTTGCTTTATAGTCAAGTTGCGGATTGTGACCTTGGATCAGAACTTTATTGCCAGCAGTGAAACAGTGAGTCAAGAGGGAAGATACCTGAAGTCTGGAAATGTTATGGGCTGCCTGCATGTCTTCTAGATCAGTCAGGTGGTGTGTGTGCAGCTGGTCTCTGTGTTGCTTTTGGTGTTTACAAACAGTGTTGGGCACTGCCTGCAACACAAGAGCTGCTCATGATGTTGGGTTATGGGCAGTCCCTGGGAATTGCCTAGAGAAGACTGATGGATGGTTGGGGGATAAAAAAATACCAGGGAGGTGGATGGTAACTTACCTGAAAGCATCCCACCAGTAACTCTTGTTTCCTCCCCACAGCAGCGCCTGGTGGAACTGAAGGTAAAGCACCTCCTTTATTGAAAGTGGTGAACTCTTCTCACCTTGGGAAAGATTCAGGTTTGGAGATGATGGTGGGGAAATACGGATGCAGAAAGTCAGTTACCTCAGAATGAATGGGAACAGTCCTTGGCTGTTTGCCCTTCCTTTCTTCCATGTCCACAAAAGTTTGGCAGAGCAGTGTCATGACACTGATCACACAGGGATCCCTGAAGTAAATGATGGGTGCCACTGAAAACCAGCAAACCTTTCTAGAGCGGTCACTGGACTTTTAGTCCCTCTAGCCTATGAATGGAAGACTTGTAAAGATCCTGAAGTTTCCTTAATGAGACTTTTATATTTAACACAGAGAAAACAAAAGTTTGACCGGTTAGTGTTATGACTACACAGCTAGATACACTTCCTAAAGCAGCTTTCCAGCTGTTATTCTTAAAATCTGTCCAGTGTAATCACTGAGAATAGTGCTGAGAAAAGACACCTGAAAGTGGTGGTGAGGTTTCTAATGCAGAGAGGTCAGAGTCCCAACTAGCAATGGGCAGTAGTTACTGTACATGTCATACCCAGCAAGGAATGATTACATAAACACATGATTTCTGAGACATCTGTGCAATCATTTATGCCAGTTTATGCAAACATAGCACTCTGATCCAGCTTCACCTTTTCAAACAGCAGTGCCCCCTTGTTCCACGTGAAGCACCCATCAACTCATCACAAAGCCCTTACTGGATAGTGTGGCTGTACCCAGAGTTCTATATCCTGCCCTCCACAGAACCAGCAGCAGGACAATGCTGTCCTTCATGACTGGGCCTCAATGGTTCCCCTCCATGGAGTCCTGGACTCATTTCCCCAGACTTTCCTGGCGATTCAAGACATCATTCCCTAGAAATCACTCCCCAGTAGCTCATGCCTTAGGCAGAGTGTCTCCACAGTGACCTTGGAGGCTGTGCCAGCTCAGATGACCACAGAGGTCTCTAAGAAGGACCGCTTCCATCTCTTAGTGAGACAGGCAGGCAGGAAACCACAGTTTTGCAGCAGTCAGAGATGGCAGTGCCACCAGGGAACTGGTGATTTGCTATAATAGATTTGCTTTGTCAATGAGACAGAGAGAAAAGTCCTTTCTTCTTTGATCTTGGACTCACCTGAGCACTGTAGCTGTGCCGTAGACCTGGGCTCTCAGGACAAGAGAATATGTGGTCAGACCATACCCTGGTATCTTGGACATCCTGCTAAAGAGTTTTTTTGCACTGAAAAAATAACTACTCTACTACCCTTGTGCAGGACCCCAAAGGGAACCGAATTGCACAGTGGCTGGATGTTACACCTGTGGGAGGCATTGTGGATCTGTCCTTCCCGCTGGCTGCAGAAGCACCGGTTGGAGAGTACACCATCAAAATGCCTGACCTCACACGCACCTTCAGGGTGGAGGAGTTTGGTAAGGGCCTCAGGAAGCTGGTGGCAGCAGAGAAAGGTGTATTGCCAGCCTCCAGCCACCCCCTCACACAGAGCTGAATGGGCCATGCAGCTGTGAACAGCTGTGCTGGTTGTGCTATCGCCTGGGAAGTGCAACTGCCTGCCCATAGGTGTAAACGCTGACCTTCACCCAGGCCCACTGGCTTTCTCCTCCCCTGTGTCCTGAGGATGGACTGAGGCAGTGTCCCACTGCTGTGCCCTGGGGAGGAGACTACTCCCATCCCATCCTCCTGGCTGGGCTGTTGGTGCGTTCCTACCAGGCCCTGTGCTGGCAGTCAGGGAACAAAAGGAGATTTTTTTTTTTTTCTGTAAACAACCACTTAGGAAGGATTGGAACAAATGAACTCTTTCTATTCTCACTGAATTATATTTCTCTTGCTCTCATACAGTGCTTCCCAAGTTCAGTGTCTCCATTCAGATGCCTCGGGTGGTCACCATCCTAGAGGAAAACTTCCGCCTCCACGTCTGTGGCATGTGAGCTGACTTATCGTGGCAGAAGGTGCATTTTTACTGGTTTGGAAAATGCACAGCCATCAATAACTGAGCTCAAAATGGTCTCTGCCAACCCTACCCCCACCCCTAGTGTTGGTACCCTGGCATCCTTCACTGAGTAATTTTCCTGGACTCTCACCTTTCTCCATATTCTCTCTTCCTGCTTTCTCTGTGAGTCTGAAAGTGTGGCAGTGCATTCCCTCAGTGTAGCACGTGCCCTACAATGCAGCATCTCTGCTGTATTTATTAGTGGCAGTGTTGTAGGAATAATAGCTCAGCTTGTGGCCGACACAATGTCCTCCAGCCCTGCCTGGTGGGACTAGTGTTGACTTGGAGAGGACTTGCCCACCACTGCCTTCTGTTTCAGTCTGATGAGGTCATTTTTACTTCTTGGCCTCTTCTGTTGGGCTGATGACCCATGAATACACTGCAGGCTGCTGGGCTGTGTAGCTGCAAACCACAGGCTAAAGCTGACATTACTCACTCCTGAGCCAGTGTTTTCGTGTGTGAGTGCTCTGTGCTCCCTTTGCCAGGTACACCTACGGGAAAGCAGTCCAGGGTAGCGTGAAGGCTGTGGTGTGCCGCAAGCATATCCGCTATAACCGGAAGTCTTCCAAAGCCAAGCGCAGCATTTGTAAGGATTACACTGGTGAGGTGAGCACGTGAGACACCCACTCCTATTGCAAAAGGGAGGAACAAGGGCAAAGAGATGGAATACTCTTTTGCCTTCATGATTGGTTAACAAATGCAATTTCGTATTCCCAGACAAACGAGGATGGCTGCTTTTCCACTGAAGTGAATACTAAGATTTTCCACCGGAAGCATGGTGATAATTATGATTTCAACCTGGAGGCTGAGGCTTTTCTGAAAGAAAGTGGAACAGGTAGAAGAAAGCTGATTCTACACTTGTGGAGAATCTTTTATTTTACATTCATAAAATATACTTGTTTGGGGGGTTTTATCTATAAGATCCCTTATATATCTTTGTGTCTTCCCATCAAACCACTGGAGCTTTCCGCACAGGCTCCCATGAGGTCAAATGTTTGCAGGGCTTTGTGTCTTCCCTGGGAGCACCATGACAACATGTATGTTTTTAGGTATCATAGCACTGGACATGTGAGTTGTCCCAGTTGCAGGATGGGCTTTACCAGTGTGCTTGCTCCTCTACAAGCTGCTATGGGCAGCCCAGCTCTGGTAGTCACTTTGTTTTGGCAGAGATGGGCAAGAGCTGCTTTTTCTTCTCTTCTCATCACACTAAAAATGTGTATGGAGGTGGGCCAGGCCAGGTTCTCTTGTTCTTAAACCATATTTTAGGGCAGTTCATTGGAATGAGGAATTACTCAGAGCAACTAGGTATAACCAAGGCCCTGACTGTGTATTGTTATCAGTTCCTCATTGGATTTATTTCCACAACCCAGATAAGGAAATAAGGTTTCCTATAAGTTTCCCTCTCTCACAAAATTTTGCAAAGCCTTCCTTACAAGAAAATGTTTTGCAGCCCCTTGCCAGAAACAGTGACACACATTCACTTAAACAACTGCAGTGATTTCAGATGGGCACACAGGACAAGACAGCAGACTGCAAACTGACATGGGCAAGGCAAGGAAAAATGTTGCTTCTAGTGACTGCTGTGAGAAGGGAAGGAGAATGGAAGAGGACAGTTATGAGTAGGACCATCTTAAAGCAGGAAAGAGTGTTTGAGAACTGTCTGACAGGGACATCCTGATAGATTGCTGTCATTCTGTCACGTCAGAATGTAGGAGGCACTATAGCTGAGTGTATGTGTGTGTGTTAAATGATTCTTGAAGTTGCATGGAGAAACTACAATCCCCTATGAGTGATAGTCCACCCCTTAACTGAGTTCATCCAATCTTGATGCCTGCTCAAACACATGGTACTCATCTGCATGTGCCTCCTGTCTTTCCCAGGCATGGAGTTCAATGCCACTCAAAACTGCAAGGTCACTTTTGATATCACAACTCTCCAGTTCTGGGGGACAAGCTACTACTATCAGCAAGGAGCTCCCTACTATGGAAATGTGAGTGAAAAGGGAAGAAACATGGAAAGCCCAGCAGCTGGGCCTAAGCAGGTGGTAGGCACAGAAGAGCCCAGGGTTCCCCCTGTTCTAAGCTGCTCAAAGCTGCCAGCACAATCCTATGTCCCAATCCCTCCTTTGACATATCTACCAAGAGGTTATCCAAAGGTGTGACTGCAGGATCTGTGGCTTTGCCAGATGAGATAGCTGCTGAATAAATGGAGAAGGGCTGGAGAGGTTAAAATTCACACTGAGAATCCCTTTGCAGAGAGGGCGACTGGGACTTCTGGTGGGAGGTAGATTTTCAATTCTGAGGCCTCCCACTCTCTGACTGTTGTCTGCATCATTATAGCTGGAACTCAAAAGTGCCAATGGGACACACCTGAAGAACAAGAAGGTGATTCTTACAGTGTCCTATGGGAGCAGGAAGCAGACCAAGACCTATGTCACGGATGACACTGGGATGGCCTCTTTCGTCTTAGAGACATCAGCATGGGACAACAGCAGTAAAGTCATACTACAGGTTAGGAACCAGTTAGTGCAAACCAATCTGGAGCTAAGCAGATAACCAGAATGTAAGGAGCTAAATAAGAATGTTACCAACAGGGAATTGGCAGAGAACATTTTGCCTCTACTTTCCCAAGAACAAGGAAGACTCTTGTGTGGTTGCAGTGCTAGGTTTCTAATATCTGTCCTGTCTAACCTTGAGGTCAAAGCACTTCAAGGCAAGGCCTGTCTCTGATATTACCAGAGGTATCTTGGATGAGGGATTTTGACCTTGCTGTAAGTCCAAAAGATGTTAAGTTTAGACTTCAGGTACAGAGAGATCTTAAGTCAAAGTTGAATAAGGCAACTGATCTGCAGTTGTCCCCTGCCACCTCTACCCTATGGATTGGAGAAAGTGCTGAAAGAAATACAGAACAGCATTGATCAGTGAAATACATTATCAGGGCAGACTCATGCTAATACTTTACCCACATATACCATATAGGAGCAAACAGTTGAGTGGTTTGATCCAGGGGCTGATAAGCCACTCTCCATGGTCTAATGGCTTGGCTTTCTCCCAGGGTAGCAACAGCATTGCAGAAGTTCAGACTTCAGCCAAAGCCCTAGCAGTGTACAGCTCCCTGCTCCTGTTTAGGCACTAGTTATCCCAGAGTGTGGTAGAGCAGGCAATGCCAAGCTCCACAGCAGGAGATTGACTGAACTTGGCATAGGTGGAAATAGACACCTTACCCTGGGATAGTTCAGAGCCCACTGTTCAGTCAGTCTTGGTTTTGGCATAGGGAGAGCTGCAAGAAATCCTCAGACACCTTTATCTGTGCCACAGGCAAAGTCCCAGCCAGAGGACTTGAGCGGTCAAAACGTGAAGGTGTCTTACGGCACTGCATCGCTCCCACTGAGGGCCTTCTACTCCTCCAGCCGCAGCTCTGTGCGGATCCAGCCAGTGCAGGCAGTGCCAGCCTGCGGGGATGTGCAGCAGGTCACTGTGCACTACCACGTACTCACCACAGAGCTGGGCCACGGGGCTGCCAGAGCACACTTCTACCACCTGGTGAGTGCGGGGCAGTGCCAGTCAGGTCAGCTCTGCACCTTCTGGCTCTTTGCTGGCCCAGAAACATGGAGCAGAGGCACTTCAACTTTTTGTGGTGTTTGTTACCCTTTAGGTTATGGCCAGAGGGTCCCTTGTGCATCATGGCCAAACAACAGTGCTTCTTGATCCACCATCAGGTAAGAGCATCTAACTATCAGGAACAGATTAAGAACCCAACAAGAAAGTCCTTCCAGACTAAAACGGAGAAGGAGAGAAAACAGATCTAAGACTAACAGGAAACCACAGAGCTGGCACAAAAAAAAAAACCCTATAGGAACCATGCTATCTTTTTTCTGTCTTTTAATTTCTGGGGTTTTTTTCTCCTGATCAAATGATGAAACTGTCAGAGTTTATCTGCCAAGCAGGAAATTATCAGAGACCTCCAAAGTAACTTATGGAATCTTTCTTTCTGGGCTTAAGTGAAAAGTCATTTCTCTTCCAAGTGCTCACTGTTGCCAAGGCATGTCATGATATAAGGTCACTGCTATAAAAACCTCCATCCTGGCCTAGCTATGACCTCCCCAGAAGCAAGGCAGAATAGTTTTTATCCAAGAAACTGTACAGAGGTATTACAGAGGAAGAGCACACTGCTGCTGTAATCCTTGGACTGCAGACTTCCTTGCATCTTCCTATACTTTTTCAATTTTTCCTTCTTCCTTCAGGTCAGTACAGTGGGGCTTTCAACATCACTCTGCCCATTGACCTCATTTCATCTATGGCTACCCTCTTTGTTTACATTGCCTTCCCTGAGGGACAAATGGCAGCTGACACCTTCCGTCTGAAAGTCTCCAGCTGCTTCAGGAACCACGTAAGCAGTGTGCAAAACATAAAGGGGCAGGCAGGCTGGAGGGTGGCTAATTATCTGCAAACTGGCAATAGGTATCCAGCAGAATCCAATAACCACAGTTTCCCCTTTCCTTCATCTGTCAGTGTCTGCAGTCCCTCTTTCTTCTGCTATTTCAGGTGAAGCTTGGCTTCTCAGACGCAGTGGCTCTCCCAGGATCGACTGTCCATCTCCATTTGCAGGCTGCACCAGGCTCCCTGTGCAGCATCCGTGCAGTAGATGAAAGTGTCCTTCTCCTGAGGCCAGAGGCTGAGCTGTCCAGGGATAGTGTGAGTCACTTCAGTGCTGACCCTTGCTGGTTAATAAGGCATGGTGGATATACCACAAGTACTTGAATGGGGACAGGGCATGGCTTAACGAGAAAAAAATGAAGACCAACATCAAACATCAGCCAAAATTTCCAGTGTCTACAGAGGGTTCTAATAGAATAACTCACTGTCATCCCCAGCTACAGCCCAAAGTCACATCCTTGTTAAAATTACAGTGCTTTACCACAGTGGCAAGCAGAAGGCAAGAGACATCCATCTCCTGAACCGATTCAGGCTCTAGAAAAAAAGTTACATTAAAAAAAATGCTGAACATGGGATAGGTTCCATGTCTTTGTTCCAGCTCACGTGAAACAGACAGTCCTTCCATTCGCAGAATGGACTCTAAGTGGTGTATTGGCAGTGGAAGGGTCCCTTTTCTCCTCTAGGCCTGGATCTAAGGACACCTGAATTGCCTTTAGAGACTGTCTTGGTGGATCCAGGATGTGCCTGTAGTCAGACAAGAAGCTGTCCAATGACTCATGCAGGGAAGGTGTCCTTAGTGTTTGCATGGAGTTCACAGGTACAATTATTAAGTTAGAAGTGGCCACAGCTACGCAGCCATAGCCCAGAGGGGCTCATTTTCTTCTCTGGTGCTATACATCCAAAATTTGTGGACGCTCTCCATAAAACTCAAAACCCCTTGGGGCTGGATTTTTGTGACAGGCAGGATTCGAGCTTGACCTCTGAGGTCACAGGAAATCTCTGGATAGAAATGAAAATCTTCCCACCTCTCACACTGACCTGTACTGTTTTCATTCTCTGTCTCCAGGTGTATAATATGTTCAGCTATGCTCAGGAGCAGCTCAGCACCCTCACAGATGTCTACAGTGACTACTGTACTATCCACAAGAGCCCAGGAACCACTGATGGCTCTCAGACCACCCTTTCACCAGGATCAATGTCATCATTCACGTACAACAGATACTCTTATGCAGTGTCCCAGCCAGACGTTTATGAAATTCTGAAGGTAAATCTAATTTCCAGAAAGCCTGAAATATCAGAGCCAAGCCCTTTTGAATCTCAGGTCAGCACTGGGTATCTTCACAGATTCTTTCCTGTAAATGCTGGAAGCTTCACAATCTGAATTTGCCAAGCTTCTAAACTAAGAGATCAATGACACTCTATGCTCCCAGCATGTTAAATTCCCATTCATCAGGCAGATTCCTAGAACCCAACTCCCCTTTAGTCCCCTTCAGACTTTCCAGGGACTGGAAGCAGAGTGGAGTGTCAGCCTGTGTCAGAGAAAATTGGAGGTGGGAAAAGCAAAGCACCTGAGAGAAAAGGGAAACTCAGGGAAAGGAGGGAAAGAACAGTGGAAAGGAATGGAAATGAAGGATGAAAAAAGTCTGGAGAAGAGACAGACACACCACCCCCTCCACAAAATATACCTTCTTTTCTTCCCCTTCTTTCCTCCAGAATGCAGGTCTAACCTTTTTAACCAGCCTTAAAATCAAGTCTCCAATTGAGTGCCGCACCCAGACCACTTTTGACTTCGACTACATGTGTACATCTTGATTTTTCCTGTTTCTTTGGAGATCACGGGTAACATATAGGCTGCACATGGGCAGCTGAACATGCAGGGTACTTAGGAGCTGGGGATGGCTTACAGAGATGGGTAGAAGGTTGCACAGGAGATGTACTCCACAGGGAGAGCGGAAAGGCCCTGGCATGTGTCTGTCTAGTGCACTGGAGGGGCAGAGGGGTGGCTGCAGGGGAAGAACCTGTTTGGAAGTTTCAGTTGGTGAGCAGGAAGATAATATGGTCAAGGGGGTAATGGAGAATCTGTCCCAGGAAAGAAAATCTGGTTGTAAGACTAGGAAAGGTCTTTCTGGAAATCAGAGAAGGAGCCAAGATTGGCATTGGGCAGTATCTAAGCTTTTCTGCAGAGAGTGCAATCAAAACTGTGAGCAGGTAAAATGTCTCATGGGGAAGCACACACATACTGGAAACTCTCTGGCCTTCTGAGTTGTCTTGTGGAAGACAATAGTGAAGTAGGTTGAGGGTGTCTTGGAGAGAAAGGACAAAGGGGTTTGGGGTGGGAGTGGGAGGGATGTAGAACCAGGCTTTTCCTGGCTGAACTCTATCCTGGTTTCACAGTTGCTGTGTCTTTGAATGAATGCTTGTATTCCCAATAGCTTTTGATGAGTTGGAAGACTTGGAGAGCTTCTACCCAGAACTAGATGCTGCAGTTGAAGCTGCTGTGGCAGAGCACACTGAGCTTGGCAGCGAGTCAGCACCAGCACGCACCTGGTTCCCAGAGACATTCATCTGGACTCTGGTTCCCATCAAGTGAGTAATCATGGGCTGTGGCTCCACAGGGATACAGACTTTCTACCAGACACACTAGAGGGAATGGGCAGGAGCAGAGACAGGGCATTATTGCCTCCTGTGCACAAAAGAAAAGAGGGAGGTATGAAGAAGCAGATAAGGACAATCGAATTTTGGCTCAGTTCCTGTCTTTGCTTGAGATTTTCCAAATCCTTCTAGAAATTTAACATCACGGACTCTTGCAGGATGTAAGAGGCCTCCACAGATCCATAGCTCAACATTTTACACAATGCAGGTCTGGTGAGATCAAGTTGTAGTCAAGTACTCTGTATCCCCAAGGATGGAGATTCCTCAAACTGTATTTCAGTGTTTGACTATCCTCATGGTATTTTCTTATGTCAGGTCAGAATCTCCCATGTTCCTACTGTGTGTTACCTTTTATCCTAGCAATATGCACCTCAGAAGAGACATGTTCCATTGTCTCTACACCTTCCCAATAGGAAGTGTCACACTATACTCCATGGTACAGACTGGATATATAACACAGACCCCTGTGAGCCCTGTGTGCCCACACAAAAGAAGAATTTCAGGTGCAACACTGTTCACGAGCAAATGTTGATTTGCATTTTCCTCTCAGTCATTTCTTGCCACCTATTTGCTGTCCTTGCCATGCCTCTGTCCTACTTCCCAGGAATCCCCACACTTTCACATGCACTTCCATTTCATAGTCTGAATTTCTGCATTTGTCTTCCCAAGAGAAATCTTTCTGGGGTGGGGACAACATCTTCCACTCTGTTTTCTCCTCAGTGATTCAGGGGCTGCTGAGCTAGCTGTCACAGTACCTGACAGTATCACAGACTGGAGAGCCATGACCTTCTGCACTTCGGAGAGCCATGGGTTGGGAATCTCAGAGACCACCAGCCTGCGGAGCTTCAAGCCCTTCTTCGTGGAACCCACTTTGCCTTATTCTGTTTTCCGGGGAGAGTCATTTCCCCTGAAAGTCAAAGTCTTCAGCTACCTGAAGCAGTGCATGGCGGTGAGTGGCTCCCTCCAGGATGGTTTGGAGCAGAGGAGTGGGTGGAAACTACTAACAGAGACCCAAACAAAATGGCTGCTTCTTAGGCATTGGGCAAAAGACACCAAAGAAGTTGTTCAATTTAATTCCACACAGAGCCATCACTGACCAGTTTATCCCTCCCCAGAAACCAAACCTTACATGATTGCATGTCCATGGGACACTGCTGGTGTCCCACAGATACTGCAACAGGCCATCATCATATCCATACTGGCTTCTGGGATTGATTGTTTTTTGAATCAAGGACCTGAATGGAAAAACACAGCAGCAGCAGCAGCTCTGTAACCTGAACTCCCTTTTGTTTCACCTCTAGCTCCAGCTTAGCCTAATGGACTCCAGGGATTTTGAATTTTTGCATGAAAACGTCAGGTTCACTCTTTGTCTGTGTCCTGATTCAGCAAAAACATTTTCCTGGGATGTGAAGGCTACAAAATTAGGTAAGGGGTCAAGGGAGGGGTCAGGAGTGGGAGTCACTGGCAGAGCTGCTTGAGGAAACTAGAGCTGGGCTGGAAGGCAGACTGGCCTACTGTGCAAGGCATGAGTGAGCAGCCCTAGGCTGAGCTGGCATAGCTGTGCCAACTGGCCTCTTGATGTTTTGTTTTTTAGGGAAGGTGAATTTCACTGTCACTGCTGAGGTGATGGAGCAGGAAGATGTCTGCACAGAGCGTACAGCTGTTGTGCCAGAGTCTGGAGGGAAGGACACAGTGGTTAAACACATGCTGGTGAAGGTCAGGCTGTGCTGCAGGGTTCTGGTGAGGTTGGGACTGGATCAGGCTCAAAACTGGGTGGCTCTGGGAAGGAAGAGTCAGCTGGGGAGGTGGGCATGTTTCTCAGGGAGACTGGTTGAGGAGTGATTCCAAGGGTAGATTGGACTGGAGCATGAGCTCCTCCACTGGAGGGGACAGAAATGTCAGAACTGCTTGCTGGCAGGGCAATGGGGTCAAAGGCTATGCAGCAGCTTAGAAACTTGCTTCCCAGTACAACTTCACTGTTGGCATGGATATCTCTGCTGTGTGAAGCCCTTTGCCACACCCACAAAGATGGAAAAGGTGCTTGCAGGAAGGTGGGGTGCTGCACTGCTGCTCTCTGATTTTACTGCTCTCTCTTCTGAGCTGACCAGCCTTTTCCCCACTAGGCAGAGGGGCAGCTGGAGGAAAAGACCCACAGCTCACTCCTGTGCCCTGAAGGTAGGTGCAGAGACCCCAGACACTGTCTTACCACTGGGGCTATGCTTGTGCAGAGAACAAGGAGATCAGATGGAAGCAGTGTGGTGCCTGAACAACTCTAGGACTATCTGGAGGCATATAGGGAGCAGAAAGTCAGGGATTTTGGAGTTTTTATGGGTAGGCAAAGCCATTCAGCCTTACCCAGTGCTTAAAGCTCCTAGCAACATCAAGCCATAGTCTAACCACATCACAGTCCCTCATCAATGGGTGGCTGGATCTCTGTGTCATCCTCTCTTTTGAATGCTGATTTCACCAACGAATGAGGTGATCCCAGCCCTGTTCACACCATCTCCTGGGGGATGCCTGTGACTCTGCCATCTTCCTCATGCCTGTTGTTCTGATGTTTTTGCCATTTGCAGGAACTTCCGCTTCAGAGACAATCTCTTTCACTATGCCAGAGAACATTGTCCTTGGGTCAGAGAGAGCCCACATCTCTTTCTTAGGTGAGTTTTTAGAAGAGTCTTGGGAAGTAATATTTTTCCCTGCAGGACACATCTCTTCTGGTGTCACAGTGTCTTCTTTAGCAAACAGTAATGAGGAAATATGTACAGGAAGGTGTGATACTGTCTTCCAGAGAAGTATCCCATCTCTCCTATGTGTCACTGGATGGATGTATAATTTCACCAAGCCAGGGGAAAGATAGACAAGCACCATATCACTGTTCCTACAGTCTATAGGCATTAACATCACGTGAGCAGAGATGAACTGAGTACAGTCTTTGCAGGTTATCTGGAGAATCTGTGAGACCAGAATTGTTTTGCATGCAAGAATATGTATAGCTCCCAAAGCTGTAGTTCTGTCCTACAGGTGACATTGTGGGAACAGCACTGGACAACATAGATGAGCTTCTCCAGATGTCCAGTGGCTGTGGTGAGCAGAACATGGTTCATTTTGCCCCAAACGTCTTTATCACACGATACCTTGAAGAAACGGGACAACTGACTCCAGAAATCAAACAGAAGGCAATTGGCTATCTGGAAAGCGGTGAGTGGATTTCTGCTTGTTAAGCTGGTGATGTCCACCACAGTACTTGTGTGGAGCTTCAGCAGAGGCTTGGTGCTGAGCAGGACTTGTGCAGCAGCACTTGCCTGATACCATGGTAATTGTAGCAATGTAAATCAGGCTACTGCATGTCAGCGGAACAAGGGGTACACGGCACCCCTCTGCTGAATGCCTCAGAGATAATGCTCTCTGTAATGATCAGCAGGATTGGTGGGGCAGGTTGGCACCTGGAGAACATGACAGGCACACAGCATCTTCACTACCCCCAGCCTCTTCCCGCAGGATATCAGCGGCAACTCCTGTACAAGCACACAGACGGCTCATACAGTGCCTTTGGGGAAGGAAGTGAGCCAGGAAACACTTGGTAAGCAGCAATATCGAGACATAACTGAGGAACAACAGTTTGACCTGGTCAGACTCAAGCTGGCTTGGATTTTGGTCTGGGGAAACTGAGGCAGTCTGAAGGTGTGGAGTTTTGAGCAGAAATTGCTCCTGAGACCTTTTGGAAGGTGTTGTGGTTTAAGCCCAGATGTATATTAAGCACCACACAGCCGCTTGCTCAACACCATTCTCATTCCAAATCCAAAATGTGGCACTCTAACAGCTACTAAGAAGAAATCAACTCCACCCTAGCTGAAACCAGAGCAATATCCACCTCTTATTCCATAACATTTATGTCATGCCAGGTTTCACACTCCCCAATATGCCATCACTTTCCCTATTTATCTGTTTTGATATATTTACAAAATCTTCCTCTTAGTCTATGGAACTCCTCTGTCAAATGTGAGAGTGAACTAAACTGAAGTACCCCTGTTGTATATTTTGGGCTTGGGTACCCCAAACAAGATTGATTGTGAGAACTTGGCAGCAAAGGCACCTTCTTTACAGGTTTTTCAGAATGCTTTGTGCCCAAACAGGATTGGGAAGGGGTCTGAGTGAGCTTGCTAAATGTCAGCCCTCCGGGGCAATGAAGAACTCTGTTGGAATTAGCAGAGCTCTGAAAGTCTGAAGAACTGAATTTTTTCTCTCTTGCTGCAGAGGGCTCTGAGCTCAAGCTTCATGAGTATGTCACTCATGTGCATTGCTTCCAGTTCTCCATCTTCACAGGGGCTCTGGTCTGCTGGTATTTCCACAGGGATGATGTAGTAGAAGACACAGAGACTCCTGTCTCCTCTTGGAGATGTGCATCTATTGGCAGTTCAGCTCTATTTTCTTCTTCCTTCCTTGGCTTTAGGCTTACTGCTCTTGTCCTGAAGACCTTCAGCCAAGCCCGAGACTTCATCCACATAGATGAACAAAATATAAAGGATGCTGCCAGTGCCCTGATTAAAAGTCAGACTTCGTCTGGCTGTTTCAAGAGTGTGGGGAAGCTCTTCAACAATGGTCTGATGGTATGACATGTCCTGGTGGTTCATTAGGTACCTCAGAGCTCCTTCACTTTCTGGTCCAGTTTGGGTGCCAAGAAAAAATGACCTCTGTTGCAGGAGGAAGGCTCTGAAGTGCCCAAGGTCATCCTTGAGTGACACTCAGGGTTGCCTAGTCACAGTGGCACTTGTTTCAAGTTATGAATGCTGGAGGTTTGCATTTGATGATGTGCTCATGGGAACTGAAGCAGTGCCCTGCCCTACCTCTATCTCGAAAGTGAACACATGCCACCTTGTAGCAGGGTTGTGGGAATCCTACTTTCCCCTGGCACTGAACTCTGCTACTGAAAATCTGTATGAGAGGGGAAAGGGGAATGTGCTCAGCAGAGTGAGGGAATCAGCTACCCAGAGGAGACTGGGGAACCCTGGCAGAGAAGTGCTCTGGTAAGCAGGACCTTTAAAAGTGAACACCAGTCCTGTCACTTCCTTAGGAGGAGGAAGAGAACCAGCACTGCTGCCTGTGCTAGCTTTTGCTAGGGGTGCAGAAGTCACTGGAAAACTTTCCCTCCCCCTTCTCACAGCAGCCCTCTTCTGTGTTTTGTGGTTGGCTGCAGGGTGCAGTGGAGGAAGGCCTGGGGTTGAGCTCTGTGATTGTGACAGCTCTCATACACTCGGGGATGTCTCACTCCGTGAGTATCGCCAGCAGGAGCGGGCTATGTGAGCAGCCTCTCACAGGGAATGCCTGGGCTCTGCCTTTGTGCACTTGGGAGTTGTTATCAGTTCTGTCCCTACATGTCCTGTCCCTGTTTCCACCCTCCTCTGCACACCTGAAATCTGCATTCCCTTCCCAAACACCCCGCCCGTAACGAGTGTGCTTTCAATTGTATCCTAGGACCCAGTTGTGGGGAAAGCTCTGAAATGTATAAGGGACCTGGTCAGTGCTGATACTGGCAGTCCCAACCTCTACAGCCTGGCACTGGCTGCAAATGCCTTTGCAGTGGCAGGTGACAAGGCCCTCAGGCACCAAATCCTCAAAAGATTGGATAAGGCTGCCATAATATCAGGTACCAAAAACTCTGGGGCAGCAGGGAGGGCCACTGGCAGAATTGCATGGAAATCCCTGGGTTGAACAAGCATGGGACTGGAGGGCAGGAGTGGAGGGGTACTGCCAGAACTTTATGGAAAGTCCAAGGCTTGGCTATCCAAGCCCCAGTTTGCCAAGCTGTCCCAGGTTATATCCACACTGTGAGACATTGTTTCTATGGATAGTCTCACTGTCCTGGCCTCCCAATCATCCAAACCAGGGGAGCATCACAGATATTGTGGAGCTCCTCCCCCAGCCTAGGATTTTACTGGGAAAAGCAGGGTGTGGGGAGCAAATAGGGAGCTATGCACCCATATATTGTCCAACTGTACTATGTCCAATGTACATGTTCATTTAGTACCTATATACAGGGGCTAAATAGAGCTCCAGGGTCACTAGATACAGCTACACACTCCATAAATGTTCCCACTCCACCTCTAGATAACCAGATGTTCTGGAGTCAACAGTCCAAACAGGAAGAAGATTCCCTGTCTTGGTATCGGGCTCCATCTGTTGATGTGGAATTGACGTCTACTATCCTCATGGCTCACCTTACAAAGTCAAGTTTGTCATCAGATGAAATCAGAAAGGCTTCCCAGATTGTGTCTTGGCTCACCAAGCAGCAAAACCCATATGGGGGCTTTGCTTCAACCCAGGTAATCCCCTTGAGCCATCATCTTCATCAGAATTTATGCTGGTTTTTTGAGAGCAATGGGTTCTAACAACCCATAGTAAAAAAAAGAGTAAATTTAAAAAGGATGTATGGATTTACAGGTCCTGGGAGTTATGGATAATCCCATGCTAAAAGCCAAAGGGAAAAGCTCAACCCTTATTATGCTATAGCTGCAGTATGAGGCAGGGAAAGGCTAAGGCCTGGGCATGCATAGGAAGCAGGAATCCTACTTTTCCTGATGTTTTTCTCTTTCCTCAGGACACAGTTGTTGCTCTGGAAGCCCTAGCCCTGTACGCAACCAACATCTTCAGCAAGGATAGCCCTGATCTTCAGGTTTCTCTCACTTCCAAGGGGTTCAGCCAAAACTTCCGAGTAGACAAAAACAATCGCCTCCTGCTACAGACAGTGGAGCTGCCAGCCATTCCCCAAGATTATACCCTGCGTGTGCAGGGCCACGGGTGTCTTTTCCTGCAGGTAAGCCCAGCCAGGGAGAAAAAGTCTGGTGAAAAGTCTTGAAAACCAGAGGACATCTTACCTTGCTACTTAGCCAACAGTGAAAACAAACTGCTGCAATAACGTGCAAGAAGCTGGGCTTCAAGGCTGGTGGGAGTAGCTGTGATCCAACAGGAAGGTAACAGCTACTCCCCAAGTGAAATCTGGATCATCTTCGCCCAGTCAGAGCAGCTCCTCTCCTCCAAGAATTCCACGAGGAGCAGTGTACTACTATCAGAACCTCTGCTTCTGCTGCATAGTTTTCTCTTACACCGATACAAGACAGCAGACAAGTCTAGACAAGGATACTCTCCAGCAAAAAAAACCCCCTGCTATTCTCTGCCATCCAGCTTCTTTCTGTCCTGGCAGGCCATCCTGAGGTACCACATCCCTCCACCGAGGAGCGAGGCCACCTTTGCCGTATCTGTGCAGACAGAGTGCACCGCACCCGACGCCACCCGGTTCCCTGTCACCATTCGTGCTCGGTAGGAGACACTCAGCTGCCCCTTTCCTCCCCTGTGCTGAGAGGCATCTGGCACCACACCAATCTCTTGATGGCAGGGTTCCCCTTCACTCCTGGGGTGCAAGTGCTGAGGTGACTCCACTCATTTAACTGTGCTCTCGCCAGCGGGGTGATGGGCACAAGGCCCGGGAGGGGTGGCTCAGGCTCTAGTCCTGTCTTGTACCGTGCCACTCACCACAAGTTCTCCCAAGGTCTGTGGGTCTCACCCCCTTCTAGGATTAGGTCTGAAAACACTAATGGTGTGAAGGTCCTGTGGGACTGACACATATTCCTAAGTGTTGCCTCCTCTGCTCCTGGCTGACTGTCACACCACTCTCCTCTGCTGAACTCCTGCCTGGCTTGGGACAGAACTGCCAAGAGAACAGGCGTAGGATGTGATATTCCCTGCCATGCCTAAAGAAGGTAACACCAGAAGGCTTCCAAGGAACTTATTCTCCTTGGCAGAATTAAAAGCGAGATCAAGGGAAGCACAAAGATTTATTACAGTACAGAAACAGGTATGCTTACAGGAGAAACACTGGAAAGAAAGGCACATTCCTCCACCTTAGTACTAAAGCTGGGCTGGAGTATCTGGAGATCGTGGCTCAGAAAGTAACGTTAGTGCTGTCCCCTGGGTTCCTGCTGCAGCTACACAGGGAACCGTGTGTCCACCAACATGGTCCTGATCCAAGTGGAGCTGCTGTCTGGATACAGCCCCGTGGCAGGTTCACTGGAAGAGGTGAGACCGCGAATTTGTGTCCAGCTGGGATGGGAACAGTGATGGATGTCCATCATGCAGGACTGTATGCTGAAATGTGGTCATTCCTGTGGGCAGAGAAACAGGGTTATTTTCTTCCTGAGAAATCCTTGTACCCAAAGTCTCTTCCAAGCTGCACCTTGCCTTTCCCTGCATCAACAGCTTCCCTGGCTATGTAAATACTTTGCCCACACTCTTACAAGGACAAATACCCCTGAATATTTCTGCTTTATATTAAAGCCTTTCTGATGTTTTCCCTTTATTTTCAGCTAAAGAAAATGCCTTTAGTGAAGAAAGTTGAAAGCAAAGATGGCCAAGTCGTTCTCTACCTGGAGGAAGTGAGTGTCATTTGGGCTAACATCATCATTAAAGGGGCTATGGGCTGACAGATAGCTTTCACTCTTGTTTACTGGTTTCGTTACTATTTTAACTATCCAGAGCTGTTGTTCCTGCACACCAGCCACATTTGCTGATCTGGAGAAGTGTCAGTTGGCAGTTGTTCATCTGCAGAGCCACTTAACTTGAGCGAAACAAGACAAACTCTGATGTTAAGCCTACATCTGTTGGCACTGTTCAGAGACAAGAAAGTCCCTATATATGGTGCCTGATCAGGACTGGGGAGTAGTAATGAGATCCATCTAGTAAATCCAAGCAAGCCTGAAATCTTAGAAAGCTCTTAAGCAACCTGAATGCAGCAGGGAGCATGCAAGATTGCTCATGGATTTTGGCAAGATCGTTTGAAACTAAACCAGATGGTTGTGTGAACAGAAGTGCTCACTCCACAGCCTCATGAATCAACAGATTAACAACCACTCCAGCCTTTTTCTAGCTCCATGAATACCTAAACAGCACCAGAAAGGAGACCTGGCATGTATTTAAAACTTCAGCATTTCTAAGGAGCATTTCTGTGATTCTTCATCCTCAGTTTCTGTCAGTAAGCTGAGCTAGGATGGCCCCATAGGAAGTGTGTTAGCATCATGTGGATGCATTAGGCCTGCAGAGATGCTGCTTTCGTTACATCTACAGCACAGAGCAGAAAGGCAGTACAGAGAAATATTTCAGCTCAGGCTGCCAGGCAGCACAAAGTGCACCCCAATCAACAGCAGGTCATGTAACTGCTACCCTACAGCAGATGTTCATTCACAGCTTGTATTTGTCTGCTTAATGACAAGGGTTATGTGAGACTGGAGAATAAGAGCTGATGTCACTGTGAATAAGAAAGTAGCCACTGAGACAAGAGTTCAGAGCAGAGATGGATGGGAAGGTGGGATTGGTGGGGAGCACCAGCACTACATTTAGGTACTTAATGCACACTGACTCTGTAGGTTTGATGTTCCACATGAGCTGAACTAAATTTGGTGACCAAAAAGGGGAGATAGTCATAGAATGGGAAGTAAAAGATATTTCTGAGATGGACTAGAAAGCAGAACAGATCTGTTACTCCTCTGTGGTGAGGCCTCCACAGAGCCTGAGTGCAAGCAGGTGAAAGGGGCTATCTTACAGGACTTTTATTTCTGTCTTTAATCCTTGCATTTCTTGGTCTTAGCTGACTAGACAGCCTCAAACCTACACTTTCCTGGTGGAGCAGGACATGCAAGTGAAGGATCATAAACCAGCTAATATCAAGATCTACGATTACTACATGCCAGGTGAGTTCATTTGCTGTACTGCAAAACTCCCCAAATGTACTTCTGGAAAGCAAATTTCTGAATTTTGTTGAGTCTAAGACAATACCATCCCTAACATGGTTATCTGACTGTCCCTTAGAAGCTCTCTAGGTATGAACCTAACCTGTTGCTTTTCAAACTGGTAGCTCCTCCTCCCTCTGGCCCCAGAATTGCAGGCCTGTAGAACCACTCAGGGTTTGGCTCTCCCAACAGGAGTGGAGCAAGGAGCTGTGCTTTTGAACACATATTTTGTGGATGGCAGCAGAGGTAGAGGGACCATAGCGAGGGGATGACTCAGAAGAGTAAGGGCCCCCTTAGAAGAATGACACCAAAACCAACTTGTCCTTTGTTCTGTGAGGTTCCTAGTGAGAATAAAAGCTAGAAATGTGTCAGGGATTGCTAGACCTTCAGAAAGTGAGAAATTCATAACTGTGATGGAGTTCTTCATGACTTACAGCCTCATGCCTTGGGTGAATCCTGACCAGCTGCAGAGTCACGGGCGGCACACACCAGTGGTTTCATGTGTCAAGCAGAGGGGAGTTGTAGCCTGCAAACTGAGGGAACACCACTTCTAGGAGCAGTGGCACAATGCTGGATTGCTTTAGTGGGTTTTTGTCAATGTATCTCACCAGCACCTTTTTTCTTGTCTTCCAGAAGAAACTGCAGTTATGAGCTACAGTGTCCCGTGCGAGTGAGGTGAGGGTCCAACACCTCTTTTGTTATCATAGGCATGGTCCTGAAGAATATGGATAGGGAGGGAGATGCAGGCAAAGGCCCTTGGTTAAGAAACTTGCCAGACTGCAGATTCAGGGTAGAAAGCAATTTGCAATGCCAAGTAAGGGTGAGTTCCTGTATCCCAGTGGTTAAACTGAGGAAAAGAGAACTGAAGTAAAAGAGTTGATGTGACAAGATCATGACAGATTTGGAGATATGTTCCAGAAAACAAGGGCTGCCTGTACCAAGTGCTGTCACCAGATAGTGCAGACATTTTGCATCAAATACACTTTATTCAAGTCACCACAGTTCCCTTTCCTGGCACTTTCCCTGCAGTTGCTCATCCCTCCAGCCCTGTGCACACAACATGCCCTGCTCACCTTTACTGCAGGGCTGGACTCCATTTCAGTGCCAAGCCTTTCTCCATCTCAGCCTGGCTTCTGATCCACACTAGGGAATGGACATCTGCCCATCTTCTTTCCAGGCTGAGCAAAGGCAAAGCTTAAGCTTGACCAGTGCCTGCCCCTGCTCTAAATTTTCCTTGCACCTGTGTGCTTTCCTGCCCACAGACCACATGAAGAAAACTACCTGCTCCATGAATCACCTGTAGGGAGGCACACAACCCTGTCCTGGGATGTCTGCCACAAGCTCCACACTCTCAGTGGAGATTCTGACATAGGCTTTATATAGATAAAGTGAGAGAGAATCTTAGGATCATAAAATATTCTGAGTTGGAAGGGACTTACAAAGATCATGGAGTTCAGCTCCTGTCCCTGCACAGGACACCCCAAGAGTCACACCATGTGCCAGACAGCAATGCTTCTTGAACTCTGTCAGGCTTGGTGCTGTGACCACTTCCCTGGGGAGCCTGGTCCAGTGCCCAATCACCCTCTGGATGATAAGAGCCCTGTCCTTCTTGGCCTGACAGTACCATTTGGTCACCAGGTGCAAAACAGGCCCCTGAGTTCCCAGTGGTTAGTTTTAACTAACTTCAGGAACCAAGATTATTATTATTTTTTTTTCCTTCATTGTCTTCACAGGAACAGGGACAGACCCATCCTCTGCACTCTCTGTCCATCAGTCCTTTGTCACCCCTGCCAACTGTCACCACATGGAGATATGAAGAAAAGAGAAAATTGTTGGAATTTTCTGCTGAGCAGTTAGTTCCAGAAGGCTCAGACTGTGCATGGCATCTTATTAAAAGCAGGAGACCAGAACTGTCTGATTGACTGATTATTCAGGTTTACTGGTTTTTTCCCCAACCAGGAAAACTGCATTTAAGAGCAGCTGGGAAAAATAAGTTCTCTACTTTGGCTCATGTGCAAAACTCTGCCCCTCCAGTTGCAGATTTGCATAAGAGGAGGTAGAGCAGCCACTATTACTTCAAAAAAGAACTGATCCATACACCTAGACACAGATACTTCCTGTTTCTAGCTGGGTCCACATTCCCCACTGCTTACCATTCCTCTTCCCGCCTTTGCTTACATTCCCTGTCTCCCACCCAAGACCCACCATTTCCTGATGCCACTGCTGCTGTCGTGCAGGAATTTGCTGCCTACCTCAACTACAGACAGCATTGTATTCAGCCAAGGCTCTCTCCTCTGCAAAATGAAATGAGGAAGGTGATTACACATGGATGCACACAAAGACTGCATGTCTTTTCCCAGCCAGAGGTCCAGCAACCCAGCCCCCAACCCCAGAGTAGGAGGAAATCTGAAACCCACCTGGCTGGTAGTAATCATAGATTTTGATGCTGGCTGGCTTCAGGTTCTTCACCTGAATTACTTGTTCCAGTTGCAGAATGAAAGTCTGAGATTCATCATTGAGCTAGTGGAGATGGAAGGAAATTAGCAAGGAAGGGGAGAAACAAGTCATAGCATCTTCATCTTCCCTGATTGGAATGTTTTCCTGCACTCCATTTCTCTAATCCATTAGAGATTCTGGACTTTAAAATGGAGTAGTGGGTGAGGAACAGCACTATTCTAATCCAATGACAATTAAATTGGGCAAGCTTCCTCTGCCCCCAATTCTACCAGTGCTCTTTTCTTATCTAGACCAACCTCGGGCTTCTCACACAGCTCCTTTTCCTCTGACCTCTTGCTCTCACTGTGCCACACCAAATGCTTTTGTTCTCACTTACCTTCTCCAGATAAATGTAGACCACATTAGCTTTCACCTCTATTTTCTTAACAATGGTTCTGTTCTCCAGCTAGGATAGGAAACAATAATAGAAGGAAATCTATCAGCATTTTCCTTAGAGATTCCTGACCTGAGGGACCCACTGTTTTAGTGAAGAGAAGGTATAGAGCTGGCCTCTGTGTGGAACTGTGCCTTTCTCATGCCTAAGGGCTCTAGTGGTTATAGCTTTGCTAATCCCTCTTGGACAACCCTTGTGAGCATCTCATGTATGAACCACACTGACCCTGCCCAGGGCAGAGGAATCTCCACCTCTGGGGACCAGAGGCTGTGTGGGTAGTACATATGACTGATATGTTGGTCAGCACATGGGTGCAGGCACCAGTAGAGATTCTTGTTATTTCGTCTCACTGAGTGTCAGACTGTTTTTGAACACCTGCATGGGGACTGCACAAATAATTCATCTTTCTGGTTTTCATGGTTTAATTGGAAAACAAAAGAATCTTTTTAGGTAGAGCTAGAGTATCTCTGAGAAATCTTGAGTTAGAATTTCTGACAAACAAATCCTGGTGTTAGCACACTCAGCAGTACATTTTGTTCCTGGCCCAAGTTCACATACTGTCAGTGGGAGAAGCTGAACCACCTCTGATCTCCATTGTCAGAGCTGTATGAAAACAAGAGATTTTGGTGTAATTGCAACAGCATAGGTCCCCTGCAAATTTAGCTACCTCCTGGCCTGAAATGAACAATTCCCAACAAGAGTAAACAGGCAGGATCAATTTACCACAGCTGGATTTTTTTATTCCAAAGTCCTTACCAACATTCTGGATCTGGAAGTCATCACAAATCCGGACAGCAGGGAGACCTCTATGATCACCATGTTGGATGTGACTCTGCTCCCGATGTAGCTGGAGAAGAAAAAACAGACAGAGGGTCTGATGCCGTGAGGATCGTGCCCTCCCAGCCTCCCTTCTCTCCACCACCACACCCTGAGCCAGTTACCCATCTGGGACTGGGGACACGGCAGCCACTGCTCCCTCTCACAGGAGTTAGCCAGCACCTTCTCCTCCAAGCCTTCCACCTGTCCCATTCACCTTCTGTCCTGTTCACCCCAAGGGCTGGGCCCCTCCATTGGAGCCCTGAGACTTTCCTGGCTGCTGTCCCCAAGCACACGAATCTTGCTGGAGGAGGAAACAGCTCTTGGGGTCACCTGGCAAGGATGCGGACGGTGAGGACACGCGGATTCGCCTGGCTGCAGTTGGTCATCTCCGTGCTGACACGCAGAGTGAAGATCACAGGAGTCCGTGGGGAAGGCTCGTGGTACCTCAGCACTGTCTGCAGGATAAGGGCCAGGAGGAGAAAAGAGAGGCCAGGCATGATCTCATGCAGGAGAAAAGAGGTAGAGTCCTCCTCTCCCCACGTCCTCACCTGAGCGAAGACACAGCTGCTGCCGTGGGCCTGCACCAGGAACTGCCCCGGGATCTCCACCAGCGCTGCCTGCTGCACCAGCAGCCGCTTCTGCCGGCTGACCTGGAATGCCTTCCCAAAGGCCCTCTGGGACCTCACCCTCACCACTGCCTGGCCTGATGTGCTGAACGTCTTTGCTGCGTATTTCGCTAAGGCTTGCAAGGCAACAACCGTGTCCTAGAGAGGAAGAGACAGTACTTCTCTGAAAGCATCAGCTGTAATGAAACTGGCTTGGAACAGGAAGACCTCAAGAGAACTTGTGTTGCCAACCTAGGGTACAAAAGGATCCACAGGGAGCTACTGGTTACCTGGGTGGAGGCAAAACCCCCGTAGGCATTTTGCTGCCGCGTCAGCCACGCCACAATGCCAGCTGCAGTTGTCATGTCACCTGCGTGCACTCGTGGCTTGGAGAGGTATGCCAGGAGCACGAAGGCTGTCAGCTCTATGTCCACTGACAGAGTACCAGGCCAGAAGTCTGTGGAAGCTGGAGAGCTTGGCTTGGGGCTCCAGTGGATTTTTCCTCCTGCAGAAGGAAAAAGAGCATGAAGGCTATTTAGGGAGGACATAATTTGGGTTTCAAAGCAAACAAACCACACAGTGCTTTCAGGACTCCTTCGGTTCATTCCCTGTACTCAGGTCAGGATTGCTTTCTTGAATTTATTCTCCAGGGCTTCAACTTGTTTAAGCTCACAGAATCCTACCTCCTCCCACAAAGGGATCTTGAAATCCTCCAGTCTGAGGAAACTATTTCTGATAAGTCACCCTCACATCTTGTGAAATAACTTACTATATTTTCAGTCACACAATATGGTTACTGCACAAATACAAGGAATATGTATAAATGCATATATCATTTTTGACTGCTGTAACTGGGCATACATTAGTCCAGAATCCCAGAAGGCAGCACCTGATTTGATGGCCTGTTCCTCCAGTTTGTACAGCAGCTCCTGGGTTGTCTCATAGTCCCCAGCCAGGGCAAAGGCATAGGCCAGCAAGGCTTCTGTGTAGATGTTGGTGATGTTGTGAACCACCTTCTGCAGGCAGCGGAGAGTACTCTGCATCAGCTTGCCCTGTGTTGGGAGGAGACACTCTGCCAAACTCTGACAGGGCTGAAATAGGGGGCTGAGGAACTCATTCCAGGGAGCCACACTATGCCTTCCTGAGGTAGCTCCAGAGAAACCCATTCAATCACAGACTGTCTTCAGAAAACAGACAGTGCAGCCCCAGTGTGCACTGGGAGACATTCCCACCAAGGCCTACAGCACCAGGCCAGTTTCACAACACTGGCTCTTTTGAGGAATGACTTCATCATTTCACCAAACATTGGCTCATTCCCCAAAGTTCCCTCTCAGTTCCTGGCCTGGAGAACACCAGAATCACAAGCTGGGGTATCCCCATGGTGGTGCCCAGGAAAGCGGGAGGGAGCAGGAGGGAGCTAAGCGTGCTCACCTGCAGTGGCAGACCCATCTCCAGCAGTGCTGCAGCCACGTAGGCCCCCAGAGAGATTTCATCATCCATGTTGCCCTGGGAAGGGAATGCATCTTTCACCCTTAAGTGACATTAGGAGGGCAGAGTCCTCAGAAGGAAAAGCATTCCTCTCATATTTTCCCTCTCTTTAGGTCTGGTTGCACAGGCTGCAGAATGACTTTCTAGGTTCCTTTGGGATCCCACAATCTTTTGCTATCACAAATCTGCCCAGTCATTCCCCGGTAATGCCACCTGCCCCGGCCCACCTTTACCTTTAGGGAGGAGTGAAAAAAGTTCCCTTTGGTGGCAAAGCAGCCACTGGGGAGCTGGTTTTGCTCTAGCCAGCGTAGGGCACCCTGGATGTTCTTGTCATCTACATAGATGTATTTTCTGGCTTGGCCAAAATTCTTGAGCACAAAAGCTGTCAACCTAGGAAGAGGTTGAGTTGTGAGAAAAAGAGGCAAACAAAAAAAAAAACCACAAAGAGAGAGTCAGAGGTCTCCTGATGCTTGTCCCTGAACTAGTGACATAGTGGGGGTGCAAAAAAGAGTAATATTCAAAAAGGAAGTCAATCTAAAAGTGGAAATGGTCCACAGGACCCACCCAAGCGGCTCCTCTCCCTACCCCTGGCTCCACAGATATACTACTTATACACTAGTTCCTGCTTTACCCACTCATCTCACAGGTGTAAAACCTCCTACTCCTTCTACTTTTACCTGTTCCACATCATCTCCCCCAAATAACTAGAGACAGTCTGGACTTCCCCATTTTCTTCCTTCCCTCCTTTCTCCATTTGTGTCAGTCAAGGACCGTAAGTACAAGCTGTGCCAAGGCAGCTCTTCTCCATTCACTGAGGAGAATAATTTTCATTGCTCTCACTTGATTCTGTCCAGTCATGTGTACCCCTCTTGGCTGCCAGGTCACCAGCAGTGCAACCTGGTGTTGTCTGTCGGGCAACAAGAGGGATATAGAGACAAAAGTAGACCTTTCATCCCCTGGGACCACACCTTTGTTGTTCCACTTTCCCAGAAACTCTCCTGCCCTGCCTGACTGCTTTTGAAAGTGGCTGAAGTACCTCAGACTCTCCCTGTCAGAGAATTCTTGCTGTCTCCATCCAAAAGAAGGAACATACATCCTCTCAGCTTTCTCAGGCACATTAGGTGCTCTGACCCAGACAGGAAAAATCAGCAGTGAGGGATGTTTGCAGTGCTTACCAAGTGTTTCCTTCCCCATCCTTCTGCCCAAAGAAACTATAGGAGCCATCTCTGTGCCTGTAAAGAAGCTGCGTCTGATACCCTGGGGAGATGGGAACAGTGATTAATATGGCATGGTAACACAGAGGGGACAGAGCTGACAGAGTGGGTGCAAGGGCAAGAGTTACTGGTGTGTTGGACACAGGGGAAGGCAGAGGGGCAAGGTGGGTCTGTGGTACTCACCATTGCGCAGGAATCCTGTTGCCCTGTCCTTGATCTCAGGGCTCAGCTGCCTCGTCTTCTCCAGGTACTGCAGCACATAGACAATGGGGGCAAACAGCACCATGTTCTGCTCCCCACAGCCGTGGGGCATCTGCACCAGGTGGCCCAGGTTCTGCAGTGCTATCCCCATGAGGTCACCTATGCAAGGATGTAAGAAAAAAAGAAGGTCTGAGTATGATTTGAGATGCCTTTTCAGCCAGGCAGGAGATAATAGTGCTTCATCTCAGCGCTCTGGAGAGAGGAGGAAAGAGGAGTAAACAACAGAGTGCAAGATAGAAAGTGGTGACTCTTTTGCCTCTTCCCAGACTGGCATCATGACTACACTATGGAGTCCCTGCAGAACTTCCCCTTATTAGCTTTTGCATTCTGAATCCAACCATAACAAATACTGTTTGTAAAAGGCTATAAGCAGAGCTGTACCTGATTAGTCTGTGTCATATAGACATGCAAATATAACAGCACTCAGGGAAAGGTTGAAATGCTTCTGGTCTTTAGCCAGGCCTGTTCTACCTGGCCATATGTCAAGATCAAAATGTGAGGAAGCCAGCAGGGGTGCTAGTCAGGGGGTGTGAAGGTGTCCATATGTCCTCCAGCCAGTCAGAAAAGCCTTGTGTTGTTTCCTCTGTTGGGGTTCTGTTGCACAATATTCATGGCTAATTATGCCAGGCCTGGCTTCATACCAGTTCTGGCCTGCAATGCAAACAGGCATATTTAATGGTAGGTATGCTGGTCCCAGTACCCTCTTCAAAGTGCTCTTTTGCAACTTTATAATGCTGACAAAGATTTCTTCTCTCCAGGAGATTCTGCTGTAGCAGTGAAACTTAACAGGGAGGCAAGATGGTTTTGAGTTTTACTGTTTGTATCTACACAGAAATAGCCAAGGTTCTAGAGTCTCTGCTCCAAGGTCCTAGCTAGAAAAAGAAGGATTATTCTCCTCTGCAGATTACTCTTCTCATGAAAGCCAAAAATCTGAAAGCCTGGTGTTTGCAGAGAATAGAAACACAGCATCCTCTCTTTTGGGCAGTTTCATGTCAAGTGGAACCCCTGACACCAAGTTAAGCTTTGCTCTTAGGTAACAGCAGTCTGTAAGCCTATGGTAGAAGTCACTTACCTGTGATGGAAATGGAAGCCCTGGCAGATCCCTTTACTACATTGTCAGGGAGGCGAAGGGACACGGGTTCTTCAGCCATGTTTCCTGATAACAATAGGATAAAAGGTCTAGCATGAAAAACCAAGCCAAAAGCTTCTAACTGGAGGGACAAGACTGGCCCAGGTAAATGGGACACTGCCTACATCCTGCTCACACCGACTGTATGGTCATTGCACCAAGGTGCATTGCCTGGATGCTTCTCAGATTAGGCCATACATGGTGGGGCTGAAGGCTCACCAAGCTTCACTTCAGCTCAATTCACTACACTTCACAAGGCTCACAAGAATCACAACCAGACATCCCTCAACTGGGGGACATCCTGGAGAGACTTGCAGTGCTACAGGGACAGGATAGGAGGGTTGGAGCAGTTCTCACTGGTGACTATCAAGGAATATCTAGGGGCTGTAGTGTGGGAAGGAGGCTACAGAGCAGGATTTTGCCACTGCTATTCGGCGATAAATTCAGTAGAACAGCACATGTGAAAGTAATATTTCTTGTTCTTTTCTGTCTAATAGGAAGAGAGATTTCCTATGTGAAAAATAATTTCAAAACATTCTTTCATCAGACCTCCCACAGTTTAGCTCTACTCTCAGGTGTAGTTATTTCAGGCTGCAGAACCCATTCAGGCTGTGCACATACCTCGCCTCGGGCACATACCTCCTCTTGGGCACAGAAGGGAGCTGTAAGACTTCTCCACTAACATACCCTCTGGCTGCCAGGGCAGAAACATGAACATGGGACAGGAGAAAGAAGAATACACATAAGATTCCCAAATGACAGCAATATTTCAGAGCAAGTTCAAGTCTGAATTCAGAGGTCAGGGACTCCACCCTCCTCATTTTTGGCAGGTCTGCCTGCTTCACTGCTCAAAGGATCAAGAGTAAGCCCAAAGGTCAGGGCTCTCTGGCCAATGAGCACATACAAAAGCTCAGGTACAGCATGAAAAGCAGGGAAAGGTACAGGGAGAAACACAGATGTGGAAATGGAGCTCAAGAAAGAGTACTGCAAGAAAAGAATAGGCTTGGCTAGGTCCTGGGAGAAACAAAATGAACTAAGCCACAGCTTTGGTATACTATTGCTGACCAAAATGAGACAATAAGACCATTTAGCCCATCTCAGTCTGCCTTCCCCCCAGGGCAGGGATACCATAGACAGAAGTGAGCCTGTTTTCCTACTGACCTGGACCAGCAAGTGTTTGGTCAGCGTGTGCCTCCCCCTCACAGCAGCTGGCAAGGCCTTCCTGCCCCCACAGCGTGACGTGCTGTCCAGTACCTCTGTCCTCACTGTGATATTCGGAGTCCCTGGCAAACAAATTCAGCAGAGTCCTTCTCTTATACCTGTGGCCAAATGGAGCAAACTTGCTTAAACCAACAGTGGTCTGAGATGTTTTGGGTTGTTGGTCTTCATGGCCATGGTGGTTTGGCCAGTAAAGGTAAGCCAGCCAGTGCTGACAACTTGTTCAGACACCCTGAGCAGGAGGGAACTTGGTACTGCCTTACCAATAGTGACTTCACTGCACTGCAATATGACTGGAACAACAGAGGGTCCAGCAGCCCTTGGACCCCAGCATACCCTTCCCGTTGCATATGAAGCACAGGACTGGCAACACAAAGTTCCCCCACCCACATCCATGCAGCCTTTTCCTCCCCAGCTGGTCCCACAGCCCTCTCTTCAGGAGTTCCTGCCCTCTCTGGCGAGTCTGGCTAAGAAGAGAGAAAGAAAGCAAACATGATGGATTGCATGTTTTAACCATTAAGGACAAACTTCAGGATTCAGAGGAGACATGGCTCTGTCAGCTTCTCTGGACCTCCCACTCTCTTTCACTTCAGTTTTAGGGTTGCCCATCACCGGTCCCTTTTTGCTGCCATACCCAGCTGGACTGCTGTCACATTCCACATGAAGGTCTTGGACTCCTCTGCACAAAGACACTCCTTGTCCCTGCAAGCCTGACATGGCTCCACCTGGAAGTCTGAGGATTTAGCCAGGGCCACATGGATCTGAGGGAATGACATAGGCAGGTGAATGACTGGGCAGCTCAGGAGAGATGGCTTGGCACAATGATCTCTAAAACTGGAGGGCACAGTAGGCCTGTCCCACACAGCGTTACCTGTGGCACAGGCACACACCTGTATGCACTGCTGCAGGTAGCTGAAGAGAGTAGCTTTCATCAGGAAGGTCTCTCCACGGATGACAGAATATGGCAGCATCATCTCCACAAAGAAGGGCTGAACTGTTCTGAGGCTCGTGGTTGGGGCAAGGCCAAACCCCTTCCCAGCCAAGCAGAACATCTTGACTTTCCACTCTGCAGCAGCGGCAGGTGCTGTGACCAAGACATTCCTGCTGCCATTGGAGCTGAGAGGAAGACAGAACTTGCATGAAGAGATTCATCTGCCAGTGGAGAGGGAAGGAGATGCAATGAGGAGTGCTCATGGTGCTGCTGAGGGAGGTAACACAGGTCCTCATGTTTGGATTAACTTCTGCTGTATTACCAATGACTTTTGCTCCAGTGGCTCACAGCAAGGCAGCTCTCAGCAATTTCTTCCCTAGAGCCATAAACCCTCTTTAAATGCCATCAATAATGGCTTTATGTCCTTCTCCTGAGCAAGACACTGCCCAAGCATTCCAGTTCTGTACACTCACTCAGTGTTCTGGAAAAGCAGCAGCACCATATCCTCCTGCATGCTGATTCATCAGTCTTAAACAAGCACTGTGTCAACAGGGGCTACAGGTTTAGCTGGTGCACCCATCAAAATGAGAAGTCATTAGAGTGTACTCCAAGGTGTGGTGGTTTGGTCTGGAAGTGTATTGCTATTCCCTAAATCTGTGTACACTTCAGTTCTGCACCTCAAAGTCCTTCAGTTTGACATACTAAAACTGCAGGGAAGAGCAACAAAATTCACATGCAGAGGTCTCTTTACACCTATTTTACATAAACTCAAGTCAGCCCAGACTCTACAACAAAGGGTCATCCTTCTGTCTGTTTATAAAGTCACTTACCCAACAGAGTACACATTCCAGATCCAAGTTTCAGGGAAATAGTGGTGAAATCTTCTGTGAGTTGTGAATTGGGGCTGTTCCTCAGTAATTCTTTGGTCTTCTGTAGAAGGCACCCCTGAAAGAAAGAATAAGGAGTCCCACCAGAATGGGAGAGATGAACCTTGCCAACCACAGACAGCCTAGCACTGGGGCTGGAGGCAAAGCAAGCAGTAAGGGAGATGTGAGAAGAGTCTGGCAGAGTAAAGCACAAGCGAGTGGACTGATTTCATGGCAGAGATTAAAAATGAAGGGAAAAGAGAGTGATAGCAGGTGAAGCAGCTTGCAGCGAATTGATTGCAAGGTTTCCAAGACTTGGTTAGACAAAGCCCCTTCCTGACCTGACCCAGAGTTGTTCCTTAGAGACTAAGGACCTTCAGAGAGCTGTTTTAACCAATACTTCTTTAATTCTGTGAGTAATAGTACTTTTGCTTGCTGCATAAAACTCACATTCCACTGCAAGCAATGGTTTAAATACAGGCAGGTATGTCAACCAGCTTAGTGCAGTTATCAAGAGACATAGAGGAAGAACATGACTGTCTCTGTGACCACAAGTGGAGACAGAAGCTGGGTCTCAGCACAGCCTGGGGAATGGGAACAGACACCAGGAAACACATCCTGGCCCACACTTGGGTTTGTCTGTGAGGAAAGGGAGTGCCATGCTTTAATGTCAGGGAACATCCAGGTAGTGACATTCTTCAGAGACCTTTTTTATAGGGACTGGGTCACTCCTACTGAATCTGGTGGACTGGGCAGCTAGACTGTGGCAGCAGCACCCGATACTCCTAAGACAGACAATATCCACCACCAGCAAAACCCAAAGATCAGAGGGCTCCACCATCTGATGTGACCTCATGTCCCAGGCAGGCTCAAAGTGCAGCTCACCCACGATTGGCTTCCTATCCACCCGACGAGAGCACTGAGAGGGCTTCTTGATTACAAGGTTTGAGAAGACTTTCAGTCCCATGTTCTATTAGGAAAAGAAGGAGGGCAGGGAAGGCAGAAAAGTGTCTGTGAGTGGGGAAGATTGACTACTGCTCTTCAAAATTACTCTGAAAACCATTGGGGTCAGGACAACTCAGTGTTCAGGCAGTCCAGAGCAGAGCAGCACTGGCCCAAGCAGACACAGTGCTGAGGGAGGCACGGAGATCTGCCCTAAAGACACCAAAATATCTGCCTGGAAACTGCTGCAAAGAGCATGCTAACAACTAAGCCATGTCAATGATCCGTGGTCTAATGCTTGGAATCACTGCCTGTCTCTCTTTTCTCTAATACTGTAGACAAACAGTACACAGCCCAGGACTTCATTCCCATTCAAGTCCAAAAAAGGGAGCTTGATGGTCCAGGATTTCATCACCTTGCTTTGTGCATCTGTGGAGGGAAATACAGGTATTCATACTCATAACAGGATTGTACATCTCTTGAGACAACACAGTTCAGTCAGGGCAGACAGCAGGGTCTGTCTAGAGGAGGCAAGGCCTTCTCAGACTGCCTGGGAAGAAAATATCTCAGATGCTCATAAGTGCAACAGCTCTAGGAAAAGTCATGAGGTGATTACCCGGAAGAGGTTAAAGATGTCAGGCTGAAAGGAATTCTGTGGCCTCCCTTGTAGCGGAGACGACGTGGACTGGGGCTGCACACAGCGATCTGAATGCTCTTCCACTTGGGCAGGGTAACCACGTTGGTAGGCAGCAGGGAACAAACCATAGACCTCGGGAAAATCACAGGCAGGGAGGCATTGGGCAAGGAGCAGATCCCTCCAGATGCTTCACTCCATCCTTCCCTAGCGTGCACATGTGATCCTGTCCTTCTGCCTAGGCTGGCCCTGCTTTTTCCTTCACACCCAGACCTCCTCATTCATTGGCCTCCAGCTCCCCTTACCACAGCCCCTACCTGCCTCATGAAGCTCATCCATCACTCTCAAGGTTTTGCCTCGTTGCACAGACACTCACCATTTGGCTGGTCAGCTCACGGTCTGCTCTGGTGAAGAACATGTTTTCATCCACTGCCTGGACTGCACACAGGGAGCCGGGAGCTGCCTGCAGCTGGAGCTGCACTGCTGACCCTGCGTGGGCTTCTTTTTCTGGGAATCCTACCTTGACCTTGAGCAACACACCAGCAAAGGAATATGAAAAAGAAAGAGGTGTGAGGAGGCTGACAGATGGCACAGACAGAAAGAGGGAGGCCAGCTGGAATCTCCCCTGCTCAGCCACTGCTATGAACAGAAGTCATAGCTGCTGAAGCTTTCCTGGTCTCTGGGCACTGTGCTGCAGATATCTCTTTCATCTCTTCTGTCCAGTTCTCTCTTGGAAACATCTGAGGGTCTCCTTCCCTCAGGCCTCCTGACTCCTGCTCGTCAGCTCTCCCCAGCCACAGAGGTGAGTCTCACCTGGTTTTGGAAGCACAAGGCAACATGGAAACGGATGCTGTCAGCTGTGACCCCTCCATTGGGGAAGATGGCGTACACCACTAAGGAAGGTGATGGGGACAAGTCAGCAGTGAAGGTCAAAGGGATGGAGAACGAGCCCTTCAACACTGGGGAAGGAAAGGCAAAGTGTTTTCATCATAGGCCCACCGGGACCTCCTTCTGCCCTTCTTCTTTTTGTGCTGTATAGTCCCACCATGTCAAACCAATTCCTGCTGCTGCACTGTCTGCCATCTCCCTCCATTCTCTGACCCTATGTACTCCATCTTCCCCTACATCCTCCCAGTCTCTCTTCTCATCGTTTCATTCCATCTTTTTGCCCTCTTCCAGCTGACACAATCGCTTCCTCAGCCTCCCTCTGGCCTGTTTGCTGACTGATCAAGACCTATAGATTGAGGGAACTTGGGAGAAATTCCAGCAATTCTCATGTTCAATCTAGAAACTGACTGGGTGCAACTGTTTCCCTTTCTCTGCCATGACTTACTGTTCAGTTTCCCAATCTGGATATTCCTCTGGCCCCTGACAACAATTCCAGACTTGCCAGTGACCTGCAGGAGGAGGGATGTGGGATGAGCAGACTGCTGTTTGCCACCAGAGTGCATCCACCCTTACCTATGTGCATCTTGCTCTCAAAAGCAAAATAAAACCTCCAAAATTAACTGTGGGCTCAATCCAACCCCAGACTTCAGCAGATTTGCAGACATCACAGGTGGGAAGAGAAGCTTTAACAGGGAGATTCTGGTCTAGTTGGTTCATGAAGACAATGGATGGGTAGTGGGTTTGTTGCAGATTAGTGAGTGATAACTAAAGTGTTTCTTGTCTAGTAGGTTGGCCTCTAGACCAGACCAAAATCCATTTCCACTGGGCAGCTGTTTGATAACCAGAGTGAAAAAGGGATACCCCATCCAGTTTTAAAGGGAGAAGACATTTCCAGCTGCAGCCTTGGCAGAGGCTAAAGGGGTGATGGGCTACAAAGATAGAAAGCTCCTCCCGTCCATGGAGGTGACTGAAGCCCCAGAACCAGGATCACGGTGTGGCTATGGCCGGGCTGAGACCTACCAGGTGTAGCATTCACTCAGTTCCCTGAGAACAAGGTTTACCTGTCATCTCTCCAGGGATGACCTAAATTATATCCTCAACTTTTTGTTGGGGTCTCGTCCTGTCAGTACAGCCTTTCCCCCCAGATTATCTACTACCCTTACTCACATAATATGCAAAACTTATACGGCTGGTGTCTTCTCCTAGGTCATCCCTGCTCAGTGTGAAGGTCACCTGGACATTCTGCTTCAGCCCACAAGGCAGTGTTTCCGTGGGTGGGTGTATGTCCAGGAAGCTCTTGGTTGAGACATGGAAGGGCTGCAGGTGATGGTAAGCGTTCGTGTAACTGAAGTCAGTCCTTCGAGGAGTGCGCATCAGCTCCTCCAGTGTGAACCTCCCCTGAAAGGGCACCAGAGACACACAGAAATGAAGAGTTTCATGCTTCAGTGCTTTGTTAAGCTGTCATCAGCTTGGTTTGGGAAAGGGTCTTGGCTTGATGCCTTCCAGCCGGCTCTGCACAGAGCTGTATGATGAGCCCAGGCCTGTGCTGGCGGGGGGCTGCAGGGCAGGAGGGGGGAGCACAGGTAGAGCTCAAGGATTCTCACTTTCTCGTATGCAGAGGTGGTATTTACCTCCAAAAAGACTGTTGAGCTGTTCCAGGCAGTTGTGTCCAGGTTGAACGATGCTATTCCACTGTCATCTGTGATGTACGTCTTGATAAACCGACGTCTCATGAACCTTATCACAAGATAAACTTTCCTGTTTTTCATACCAGTTCCATAGTGGTCCTGAACCTTAATCTGGTGACAACAGGGTGAGGCAGGAAAGCCAAAGTCAGATATTTCTTCCAGTGTCATACCCAAAATCTTCCTTTCTCTGACATAGACCTTCCTCTGTAGGTCACCTACAGACTTCAGCCTGGCCCCAAGAAGACAGGAGAATTGTACAACTCCCCCATTTCTTAAGTGAAGCTGAGCATGATTAAAATCTGTCCGCTCCAAAAGATGTGTGTGACTAGAACACAAAGAGCTTCTCTCCTAGCCAACAGCTACGGCATCCTTGCATCCCAGCATCCCTGCTGAGACACCACTCATTGCTCTCAGCTGATGCTGGAGGTGTAAACACAACAGGGAATCTGGAATGCAGCAACTGTAGCCACACTGTCAAGCAATGTGACACAGTGCAAGGTAAAGTACTCTGTCTGAGGAGCAGGAAATGCTTTGGGTCAGCTAGATTTACCAGATGCTATATTCCTTGGCAAATGACAGGGAGTGAAAAAGCAAGGGAAGAAAATCACCTTCCCCCTGTACGGTACTCCAGGGATGTAGTATTCATTGGGTGTCTCAAATACTGCTCTTGCAGCTGTCCTGGAGATGAGGATTTGGCTGGAGGTGTTGATCTGCACCCCTGTTGGAATGAAGAGTGCAAGGGAAGCAGGATTAGTACCAGAGGTGACTACTGCACTCTAGTTTAATCTCACTTTGTTATTCCCAACCCCACTTAGCAGAGTGTCCGAAACTTCCTTTACAACACCAGCATTCTTCAAGGTTTGGAGGCTGCTCCTGTGGCAGCTCCTTCTTTAGTCAAGCTGTCTGCCATCCTCTTTGTAGCCTCATGGACCCACACCACAGGTCCAGCTCCCAGCCACTCCTCATCCTCCTGCTGCTGGCAGAGTAGCTCTCCATGTCCTGTGATGATCCCAGTAGCAGGGAGGAGGAGAGGAGGAGGTGTGCCCTCTCTGATCCTCAAACCCCCAGAAGGGTTCCTCTTGCCCTTGTACCTTCCCTGCTAAGCCCCTGCATACCTGTGCCCATCTCCAGGAGAGAGGCTTCTGCATAAAGTTTGTTGTCTTCCTCGCTGGGAGTCAGATTGAAGATTGATGTGCTGACAGAAGGGGTGAAACACCCATTGCTCGCCATCTGCAATAGGGAGTGATAGGTATTATTTGGGGCTCGGGAGAAGGGAAGGGGTCGGAAGCACAAGGGAAGGGGTCAGAAGGGAAGGGGTCAGAAGCACAAGGGATTAGTCATTCTGTCATAACTATGGGCCACAACAAACGATAATGCAGAACTCATAAAACACTGGAACATGTTCCCCAGGGAGGTGGTGGATGCTCCATCCCCGGAAACATTCAAGGTCAGACTGGATGGGGCTCTAAGCAGTTCATTCTGTTCACTCAGCCCTTGACTGTGTGGTGCTTCTTTGCTTCCCATATTCCTTCCAGGATTTTACTCACAGGACCGCTGTATTCCCTACATATGTCCTTGCTGGCATTCTGGGGCCACCTCCTTGCTTTCTGGCACAGAGTGACACGCATGGTCCCTCGCACCGCTTTCCCATAGCTGTACCTGCAGGGAGAACACCAGGGGAGCCTCTGGGCACAGGCTCTGTGTGCTTTGTCCAGGACACTGCTCCACACAGGTGCCTTTCGTGATGAAAGTCTTACTGCAGCTGGCAAGCAGGCAGGTACAAATTAAAATACAGCATTTTGAGTACTTTGGGAGTGCAATAGCGTGGCCTGGAATCCAACAGATGCAGAAACAAAGCACGGACAGGAGCAGACCCACACCCTCTGGAGCTCTCCAACTTCTGGGCGCCTGCTGTCCTGGAATTGCGGGCAGACACAGTGAGTGGAACTGATTTATCCACTCGGTGAAGATATTAGTTCAGGGGGAAAAGCAGCAGAAATGTGTGTCTCTGCAGACAGCAACAGCAAATTGCAGTAATAGAGCCACAGAGTGACCTTAGACCTGCCTCACTATGGGTTTATCTCATGATCAGGGCTCTTGTTTCCATCATCAGACCTGTTCTGCTGATTTAGATGTTTAGGTATTTCCTCTGCCTGCTTTGCTGCCTTTCCTTGCTTTGACTCCTCTCTGACTTGCCCTTTGGAGCAATGCTCCTAATGGTATCAGTAAAAAGATGACATCTATGACCTACCCTGGCAATGCAGAGTGGTGTACTATTTTCTACTACAGCCTCATATGACCTAATTGTAACTGTCCCAATTAATGAGAAATTATGTCAGACCAATCAGTGGCAAAAGAGACCCCAAAATTCTCCAGAGAATTCAGTCCCAAATACAAATGAGCTCACCTGCTTTTGAGTGCTTTTGAGCTCATTGTCCTCCTTTCTTTGTGTTTATACTGTCAGAGGTCCTGCCCTCCTTCCCACCCTCATCTGCTCATATTTTGCTGATAATCACATAATTAGAAATCTATCTACCGCTTCTGAGAAGGTAATAAGTTCAGTAGCATATAAGTGAGAAGGAAAGGCGTTAACTCCTAAAGAAATGCCAGCTTCTGCTCCTTTACCTCAGCAGGTCTATCCCATATCCGATAAGTGTTTTTCCCACAAGAGATCTTTCAAGGCTGGACACACACAGCTTCCAGAGGAGGGTATCTCTTGCCTAGGACAAGTCTCCCTATAGCTGGATGTTCTCTCTCATTAGTAGCTCATGTACCTGTTCCCCAAGGAAGAACCCATCCGTTTGACTCTTGCACTCTTTGGGATTCTTCTAAAGGAATGCCCTGTTTGACCCATCTGGAGCCACCTCTCTTTGATGGAATGAAAAGATAGGAGACATATGAAAGGAGAGACACAATTTTAACAAGATCTTTCCTGTTCCCTGAACATTCTCCTTACCTGCCACACACTCGCAGTGGGAAGGTTTTATCTGAAGCATAAATCTGAGCTGGTCCCTCGAAGAAAACATCAAACTTTTGCAACACTGGAACAAAAACCTCAGAGTTACTCCATCAAAGGCAAAAGACTACCTGGACACAGGATCACAAAAGGGAAGAGTGTGTTTCTGTGAAGAAACATGTTAATGAGGTAAAAGCAAGCATTAATTATAAACAGGGAAACCAAAGAAAGAATTATCCTCTTTTCCCCCCAGCAGTCTTGCAGAGTGTATTCTCACTCTGTGCCAGAAGATACATTATCCAGGAATTTCCAGCACAATCTCCCTTGTGTTCATTTCTGATATTACCCATTCAATATACCATAGGTTTGTGTTCAGTCATAGCTCTCAGGCAGTAAATCTTATTTTACAATATTTGGCCTTACGTTGTTGTACAGACAGGCAAGCAACAAACAAGCAACCCCTTCCATCCCTTTCTTCATTCCCCTTACCATGTTCCTCCACCTTAAAAGTACTGGACTGGACTGAACTGGACTTAAAGGACTGGACACGGATGGTGTAAGTCCCCAGGGAGAGTTCATCAGCTAACTGGAAAGAGAGATCTGCAATGCCCTGTTTCGGTCTGACATCCAGCCACTGGCCAACACGGTTTTGGTTTGGGTCCTGCGGTGCAAGGGAAGGAAAGAAGAGGCAGTCATCGGCAATGCCTGCTATTCTCTACCCAGAGCCCACTGGATTCAAAAGCATTTCAGAGATTTCAGAGGCTTTCACAGGTTCCTGCTGGTTTTAGCCCAGATGGTGATGCTAGAGCACCAACAGAGGTGAACTCAACCCACCCAGATTTACTCTGATCTCTACAGCCATGGAAAAACAAGGTATGGAAGGTCCTGACATTTAGACTCCAGTCTCCAGTAAGGATGAACTGTAAGAATTAGCTAAAGCCTGGATTGCATTCCTGAATGTAGAAATGGATGAAGTCAAACCATTTGTATCGTCAAGGCTTGTTAACAACAAGCATTTGGACAGAGAATGTGCATGCATAGAGCCTAAGAAAAGTAACTTGAACTAGTAAGACAGCATCCTAGGTACTACCCATACTGAAGTACCTTTCCTCATAACATCTGAGGAGTCTGGAACACCCACCTGGATTTCCACCACGGAGTACTGCAAAGCAAACAGACAGCACTGTCAAAAACTTGCATGACATAGCAACCTGCATATAAACTTCTCTTACCCAGCCAGTCCCTGTACTGTGACAAACATCATGATACAGGAAGCTTGACCCTACTGAAAGCAGAACAATTGCTTTGAGATACCAAGGGAAATGAGTAACATAAAAATCTGTGTTATTTAGATTTGCTTTTTGATCCCTGAATTTTTAAGATCCACTTTGATAGGTATTCTACAAACATGAAAACTAGAACTTGCTATAATAAAATGGAGAAGAGTAGGAAGACTCTCAAATACCATCATCCCAAGTTCACAAATATTAAATGGCCTCCGTTTCGTAACATATATCCCAAAAATTTGCAAAAGTGCATCACCTATAGGAAGAATATTCCCAACATCTTCCTTTAAAATCCCTGGCATAGGAGGTAATGCTGGGAGTTATGAATTTATGGTGACTGCAGCTGACAGTAACAGGGAGGGACAAGTGAAGACACACTTCAGTCCTTCTAGGCCCATTAATTCTCTGTTTGTTCTTACATCATCGCATGTATCATCCAGGAAGCAGTACTGGTGAAGAACCCCTAATGTGGGAGCACAAAGCATAAGGAGGCAGGAGCAGGGTTTCGGAGAGTAACCAGACCATAAACATGCAATTGACATGTAATTCATATTATTCATCATTCTAAGCTTTTATACAAGTTATCAAAGGCAACTCTACTTTCATTGAAATTTAAAAAAAAAAAAAGTGCAGGTTAACCTGCTGGTGAACACCATCCATATTAACTTCAACTCATCTAATATACAAACTAGATATTACAGCTTTAATGCTGCAGTGCACTCAAGCCCTATAATAGCTTTGTCTAAATATGATCTCCTTGAATTTTCATCACAGCATAATTAACTGTTATAATGTTAACTTTGTATACTCACACATAGACATAGAGTGTTTACAGTCAAATATGTACGTGAACCAATTGTAGGTATGGAAGCAAATGTATTGTTTATACTTTATTATCTAACTAATATAAGATATAGACCTTCCCTTTGGGAAGAAAAAAGGAGTGTTTGATCCTAGGACCTCACCAATAGCCCAAGAAAGAAGAAATTAATTCTGCAATAAAGAAGCCAGAAGGATTTCTCCCTTTATTTTAATCTAGAAGGATTTGATCCAACTCCCCTGATGCATGCCCTTTGGTATTTAATTGTCATGGCATGAATTCCTGTTGGCTCTCCTTAAATTGCTTGAGGACTGAGGAGTGAAACAGCTATAGCTGCTGGCTGCAAGTATAATTGCTTACTGGAGAATGGCATTAGCCTTGCAGTTTCCTGGCCACCACATATTGCAAGTCTCTGGCAACTTTTCACTCCCTTGACATGGGGACAAATGAGTTGCTGCCAGCAGCAAGTCGGTATAATTTGGTTATATTGTATTCTCTCTTTTTTGTACAATCACTTTCTGTGTATCCTTCCCCATATTAATTAATTTTTCTTAAAATTTTGCAGCTTGCTTCAGGCTCTCCTGCCACCCTCAGGTGCCACACACTGCACAAATCTTTCAGCTTTCCAAGGCTGCGGGAGGGGATCTTTGAGTCCAGCAAGGTCTGTAGAAAATTTTGTCTCATAATTATGCCCATGGCCAGCAACCCACAGATTGGTCCCCAGAAGCCCTGCCTGCTTTTTTGGCAAGGGCAGGTGCGCTCAGCTAACTCAGCTAGCTGGGAATGTGGCCACACTCCCCAAATACCATTCAACCCTCCCAGCAGCCATCCTATGAGGGCAACAGCAGAGCCATCAGTCAACAAGAATTGTTGTTCAAATCTGGTTACTCGAGGGTTGGCATTGGCCACCCTGGGTGTTGGGACTGTCCCAGCCTCCCTGGCATGGGGCTGGTAGAGGAAGCAGAACCATTTGAATCCTGGAGACTTCCTTGTCTCCACTTAGACAGGCTTTACCTTGCTGCTAACAGGAACAAAATCTTCAGTCAATGTCACAATCCTGAATTTCACTGGAAGGAGAAAATGGAGTAAAGCACATTACAGACAGAGTGCATTTGGGAATGGACTTGCCCTGCACTTGTCTCACTCCAGAATCACAGCTCCATACCCAGCCCTAGTGGCAGCCTCATGCCTATCCTGCAGCCCTTACCCTTTGCTCAGCCCTGCTCACCTCTGCTTGCCTCAAACACATGACAGCAGCACAGCTGTTTCACAATTTAGGGCTTTTCCCACGGACTACACCCAGGGTTACCCTTACATTTCCTTGTCTGCAGTATAGACAGATCAGCCCTTCCTGGCCCTGGCCAAGCAGACCATGTCCAGGTCTGCTCCCTTTTCCAAGCCAGCTCTGCTCCTACAGCATGTGAGACCTCCTCTCCCAGTCCCCTCCTGCTGCTAAAACATGGGTCATGGATACCTCACTGAAGAAGGCAGCACTCCCCCTCTGTCCCCAAGGAGGCCACACAGCACAAAGTGCTCAGCACTCCACTCACAGGAAATTGGGAACAAAGTCTGGGAGGGTCAAGGCAGGGCCATTGTCAGTGTGCTTCATGTGTTGCTCACCTGTCTGTCCTGGATTATAGATGGGTTTGTCCATCTGAATGAAGGTGCCAGTCCCAGCCCTGCGGATCAGGACTTTTTTCTCTTCGCTTGCACTGAAGTAGTGGCCATTGGAGATGTGCAGGTGCACAGTGGCCACCTCCTGGCTGCCTGCAGGTCGGGGCACCTAGGACACAAAAGAGGAGAGCCACTAGGTTATCAGGTATCACAGAAGTGCTCTTCTTGCTTCAATTGCACTGCAAGGCCAGGCTCTTTGCCATCTTACTCTGGAGGCCAGCACAGAGTGCCCCCTCAGTGGCTGAAGGCTATGTCTAGGGAAGCACAGAGAACAACACTTAGCAGCTGGGATAGATCTTGGACAAGAGTAAAAGGGAGTCTGTTCTGACACAGAAATTTTGTTTATGCCTTCATGAGGCCACTGTCAGAAATTGCACGGAGCAAGATGGAGAAGACTTAACTCAAGGGCAGAAAAGGTTCATGGTGATGAGAAATCTGTTTCCTAGAGTGTGTGAGCCACAGAGACTGAAATCCCCTCTTATTCATCAGTGCAAACTAAGAAAATAGGGATCGAGAGTTTGGCAAATCAGAAAGATTTGTGCTGAGCTTCTGTGCACACCCTCCCATGTCTTTTCTAGTCATCCAGGACATTTTCAAGACCTTAAAGAAAAGCTTGGAAGGAAGCAGGCATGATGGGAAGTTGTCTGAGATGAGAAGTCTGACTCTTTCTGCATCACAGGTTCACAAGCAACACGCTGTGACAGTGCATCCTCCTCAGGAGAGAGAATGAGCTGCACAACTGCCATTTGGGTGCTTCTAAGCTATCCATCCTCCTCAGACCTTCGGTGCCTGGCCAGGCAGCCTTTCCTCAGTGTGCCACCAGGACATCCCACAGGAAGAGTACCATGCGGACAGACAAAGACAAGGAGAAAAGACACCAGGCTGCCACTGAACACTCCCCCTAATTTTTTATTCAGTCCTTTCCATGCCCTCTTATCTTCTGCCTTCCTCATTCTCTATTTCTTTGGTGGGAGGCAAATGAGCACACTGGGAGCTGCCAGCTAGAGGTCCCTGCCAAGAATGACTCTGACCTGAAATCTGGTGCACTCGAAGATCCAGTTGTTCCGGACGACCTTGCGGTAGAGGCTGAGGTTGCCAGATGGGTGCACAAGAGTTAAGGCCACACGAATAGGCTTTTCAACCCCACGGAGGTCCAAGCATGCCCTCTGGGATGAGGGGTAGGGCAGGGCAGCTGGAATGATGATCAAGTACCTCCTGCAGTGGGGAAACAATATACCATCACATGCTGGGAACTATCTCGCCCATTCTTGGCACTAAAAGGCTGGCCTGAGGAAACAGGAGAGTTTGCCATCTCTCTGGGGCTAGGAGGTGCTGCTCTGCTGGAGTGACTGGCTCAGATTACTGGCATGTGAACCTTGCACGGGGGTGATAGAAGGTGTAGAGGTCATTTCAGATAAATACAAGAGGAATACTTTCAGGTAAAAGAGCAAAATTTGCCCTCCTTGCTTTGACATGTCTCCTCAACTACCTTGACAGCAGATTGGTTTCTGCTTATCCATCCCCTGCCTTGCAGACCTTTTCATTTGCCCTTCACTTTATTCTACACCTTTCCCTTCATCCCGCCTCATACTGCAGTCCCTCACTCTTCTTGTTCCCACTGCCAATGCTCCCCTAGTTCTTGTGCTGCAGCGATATCCATGGGAGAGGTTCCCACCTTCAGGTGGGCCCCGTGTTCACAACAAGGCTCTGCACAGCACTCCATGTCCAGCCCTCCCAGGAGGTGACTCACTGGGTCCCACACTCCCTCCCTGCTATCTTAGCCCCTCCCTCAGCATTCACAACTATCAATCCCTAGATTTTTAAATGGCACTTACGGTTGTGCCACAATCCCCAGGGCATAGAGCAGGCAGCTCAGGAGGAAGGGAGTCCACATTTTCATGGGAGACCCCCAAAGGGGTGGATTCCTCTGGAGGGCTGGTCAGGAGAGAAGGTAGGGTGCTGCTTCTCTCCTTCCAAAGTCTCCTGGACAACTGCTGTTGTGGCCGTTTCTCCCAGGAAGCAGACAAGAAGCCCCAAGGTTTCCTTCTCTCCACCTCATTCCTGCATTTATAATGCCACATGCACGGGGTTGTACCATCCAGGATGTTCTCCAGCCAATCCAAGTCCTTTTGGACTCCAGCCTCACTGCTCTCCTACTCCCCTGTGGATGGACCAGCATCATTCAGACAAATGTGCCTTTTATTTTGCTAACCAGCAGCCTGTTTCCTGTTCACTGCACTGCTCCTGCTCCCTGTGCCACTTGCAGCCCAAGTCCCATTGTTTTGCCTCCGGCTGGATTGTCCCATGACCCCTTGGCATGTGCACTCAGCTGGAGCTCACTGTGAACTCCTGTGGTCACACTGTCCCCAGGCTTTCTGAGTCTGTAGCACCCAAGGCAGGTCTCTTTCCTGAAATGGAGAACAGGCTTTGTACAAATTCAGTATATATGCATAGTTCTCTGCTCCTTCACAAAGCAGGAAAGCACAGGAAGCCGACAGGACTGGAGTCCTCACCTTGCCTCTGTCCTACAGGTATTTCACTTTGAAGAGAAAATTGAACAGCTGCAACTCACCCCAGCTGTATGACATTGCTCTGTGCTCCAGTTCAAGGCTAACCTACATATGCCCTCACCAGTGGAGGAAATGAGGGCTGAACATTGTTCAGGCAGGTCAAAAGCTGCATGGCTGAAGTCCTATGGGGTCTTCTCTAGGTACCAAAAGGCTGTGCTCTAGCCCTGGGTGATGGAAACACACGCTATCTGGTTTGGGACCTTCTTTCCACATGCTAAATTTATGCATATTATTTCACTGACTGCACTGAACTTATCCCTGAGTATCTTACCATAATTGAAAAGAAAATCTGGTCCTTGAAACTACTTATTCTCAAAATAAGGAAGTCTTCTGTTTCAGCATAAAGGTCATTTCACATCAAAATGTACCACTAACTTATTCAGTACCAAACTAGCTCATAAACATGTAGGATCTAGTAATATTTTCCTTTGCTGTAGTGCAGACTGACCATAACAAGGAAACCAGGTTTTGGGGCTTTCTGTTACCCATTTGTGCACGCACATATAGTGGGCAGATACAAATCCTCTCTCTCCTTTCCCTCTCCATGGACTTTTCCCAGCTCAGAGCTGCTGGTGCCAGCAGTTGGGAAAAATGTGTAAATGCACCTGGACAAACAGGCAAACAGGAACCAGAGCAAGAACGTGAATCATTCTCTGACACTTAGCTGCCCTTCGTTTCTTTACATGGGTCTCAAAAAGTACAGGCAGTGCCTATTGAACAATCCCAGCTGACATTTATTTGTTCACAGTAGATCCACAGCAGTTCCAGGGGACAGCCAGATCCCTCATAACAGCACAGGGGCTCACAATGGCGAAAGTATTGATTGTCCTGACTCCTACTGACTCCAGCAGCTGTTTTGTTAGAGCAGACATGTAAACACCTCTGAAGTTCTGGATTTAACACTGGTAGGAAAGCTACATCCTGAGCATTCGATCCAGTCTAACTCCCAGTGCAACAGAATTAAACAAATGTAGGAGCTACAAAAACAAAGTGGCAGGCTTGGTGTGTGTGATTCATCTGCCTCAGTCCTATCTCCATCTCCATCTCCCACTACCAGCACAGTGGCCAGTTGCTGGTGGCCAGGAGGCACTGGGGAAGGGGGCACCTCTTAGCAGGGCTCTGCACCCCCTAGGACTTGTGACAGGGCACACAGTACCTGGCTGCTGTCCTGTGCTAGGATCCTACCCCAGCCCACAGACCCATTCATCACCTGGCCCAGAGACAGGTAAGAGGCACAGCAGTAGTGGATTTGTGTCCCTGGAAGTTGCCAGTCCTCAGTGCTCAAGCACTGAGCTGGTCACAAGCTAAGTGGAAGGATGTACACCATCAAGCTCCAGGGTGAATCACCACAAGCCCTTGATTTTGTGAAGGATAAAAAATGACTGGGATGTTTGACATCTGCTGCTCTAAGAGAAGGGGAAGTTTAGGCCAGAGAGAAATCAATGTGTTTTGTACAAAGGTGGTTTTTTCCCTGTCTTTAAGTTCTTTTGGAAGACAGCCACCTCCTTCTAAATGCTCTCTAGTAGCCAGACATCACAGGTTCTCTCATTTAAATCTCATAAAGAATATTTTGAAGGACACAGAAGAGTTGTTTAAAAAGTGGAACAGAAATTACAAATGATATTGAGTCAAAAATGACACTACGTGTAATTTTTACACAGAGTGTGTGTACACATATGCACAGGAGTAGCGAGGGGTTGTGTGTGAACTCCTCCTGCAACAATGGGCTCATGCATAAGCTACCCCTCCTGGTGTCAGTAAGGGATAGGCTGGATTCCTCTGTGTGTGTAACCACCACAGAAGTTGTTTTCCCAATAAACCTCTGTTCTGGGGATTTTTCTCAGACCTGTGCTTTGCTAAACTCTGCAAACCAGATTATAAGAACATGGTGGCATTGACAGTGATAGGTGCAGTCCCTCCCTCTCTGCAAGTCTCCAAACTCTAGCCAATGGTGCTCTCCAAGTACCAGTATCAGCTGCAGGCCTAACTGGCTCCAGTTCTACTTTTTGATATCAGCAAGGACAGATTTCACCAGAGGTAAAGGAAAGAGAGAAATTTGCAAAGAAAGAAATATTTGCAACAAGTTTTTTAAAAGTTTCAAAGAAAATAATAATTCTGTTCTGCAGAGTTGAGACTGATTGCTCATGGGCTACTGAAGAAATTGAATAAAGAGAGGGGGAAAACACCTGTTTAAACAAAGGTGCAAGAGGAGAAAGTGCCACCTGCAAGATCAGCTCAGCCACTTCTGGTGCTTCACAAGGTATTGCTACCATCCACCTGCTGTGCTGAGCTCGTGCTTTCTTTCTGGCCCTGTTAAACTGCACATGAAGCACAGAGCAGGCTGGCAGCAGCCTGCCTTGCTGGCAGATCTCCTCAGTGTGTTCACTCCTAACCAAAAGAATTTGAAATGCTCGTGCCTTTGTCTCATTGACAGGACTTGCTGAGTCTTCAGGGTTACTCTGGAGCTTCATAGATAGAATTTAAACACACTTTCCAAATCCTTCCCTTTAAACTAGCACAGATCCCAGCCTTGTTGCAGGTTATGGAGAGCTTTCAGGGTTGTAACCAAACCCTGACCCTCTACCCCTCTTCTGTCTTCCAGACCTTCCACTCTTGAGCCTGCCTTTGCGCTTAACCATCACACTCTTACAGCCAGCTCTAGGGAGGGGCTGTGGGGATCTATCTGTTTATACAGAGACATGTCACTGTCAAGCTGAAAGATCCGTGATCACCAGCACTTAAATAGTGAGGTTTGATTCTAAAAAGCAGTGATAGGTGTTGAATTTTCACATGCTCTTTGGCTGTTGAGTTGCTTGTACAGTTCCTTGTAATGTGGCAAAGTCCCTGCTCACTTTCCTCACTCATTAGCAGTGAGTTCAACCCCAGGGCACCATCCCTGCCTGGCAACTTGTGTTTGAATTCTCCTGTGCAAAATTCAGCTCCACAGTAGATGCAGAAACTAAAATTACTCCCTTTCTGCTTTCTGTGCCAGAAGGACAGAGCCAGTCCATGAGATACAGAGCAGGGTAGATTTATACCCACGTAAAGTGCACAATCAGCCAAGCCCTTATTGCTCAGCTACATCTGTGTGCACCAGATGATGCTCAGTGGGATCAGTCTCCATGCAGGGCTAGGTGTCCTGACTCCATACTGGTGACTGCACAGTGCTGCTGGAGGAGAATCCAGTGCTGGAAGGAATGAATGCCAGTGACAATGTTCAGATACAGAGTTTGCTTCTGCTCACTCCTCCCAGGTAAACGCTGTCACAGAGTCCAAACATACACCACAGTTTCCAGATCTGTGTTTTCTATTTTATTTTCATTCTTTTTACAAGCAAGAAAATGCCTGGATTAAAACAATCAGAATTAATCAGACACCCCAAAGAATTCACCAGGTACAGGTTAGCCTGGAGTTAGTCCTGAAATCCAACCTGAGATGTGTCCCAGCACCAATATCCCAAGCATTGAGATAAGTCTTTCCAGGTGACATGTCTCATTACACCAAGAGCAATAATGCAGCAGCCCCACTGTCTAGGGCATCTTGCACTAGTGGGATCCCTGTGAGCTGAAGCAGTGGACAGTAAGGAAGCAGTCCAAGGCCCTGGAGAAATGAGAGCAGAAGAGAGAGTAACCCAGAGAGCAAATAATATGACCCAAATTACTAACTTTGGGATGGTAACAGCTAGGGAGCACAGGCTCTCACTAAGGACTCTAAAGGAAAGGGTTTCTCTGGTTTGATTCAATATCCTTGTTTTACTTCAACCCCTCCCCAGAAAGAGAAATTCTCCATGCCCAAACATAATAAGCTGAAACTAGTACCATGAATTCTGCTTATGGAGTTTCAGATACAGTCCTAGATGAAGAGAACATGCTGAATCAGAGATACACAGGGCTCCAGTGGAATAGAGAGAGGTGTGTGGGGTACAGAGGAAGCATCATGAGGCTACTGGGTCTGTACAGAGGGCTGAGGAAGGGATTTGCACCTACCTTAGATGCAGAAGACGTTATAGTCAGCCAGGGCCTGCTCCTCTGCAACAGAACAGGAGAGATCTAAGTTACCCTTGCCCAGAGCCAAATGCAAACACCCAGGCAGCCCTGGCACCCCATGGCCCCACACTGACCTGGGTGGTAGTAGTCATAGACCCTGACATGGCCTGGCTTCAGGTTGGTCACCTCAATCTCCTGCTCCAGATGCAGGACATATGTGTCAGAGATATGGCTCAGCTGGGGAAGAAAATAAATGACAGCTCACTTATGAGCTGTTCTTTTTATTCCTCACCTGAATTTGATCCTACTAAATGGCAATAAGACTCAAGACTCAAACACTGGACTTCAAGACAAATCTGGAGTATCCTGCTCTGCTAGCCCCAGTCCTGGATTCTCCCAACAACTCTGGCAGTGCCCTCCACTCCTGCAGCTTCTCTAGCAGCACAGACATTACCTTGTCCAAGTAGATGGCAACACCTCCTTGTGTTTTCTCAGTTCTTCTCACAGAGTGCCCATGATGGAGCTAGGAGAGGAGAGCAGAGGCAGAAATATAGTTTTGTCTTTTGAAAGGTAAGCATGAGACATCCCAACAAAGTTTGTCTAAGTTTGAGTGGGCAGATTCTCATTCACTCCAAATTCCAAACATATTTTGGACTCTTATCTCTTCAGGCTGATCTCCCTGCAGGGCCACTCAGGTCCTGCAAACCCCAAGGACAAGAGCCTAGGCTACTTAGCTGACAGGGATATGCTGAGCAGATTGGGCCAGAAGTATCACCATCCTTAAGACTCAGAGAAAGAGCTAACAGTATGTGTTCAAGTTTTGTGTGGCAGAGGGGAAGGGGTGGTGAGATTGGTCAAGGAAGAGACAGGCAACACCTTCCTATGCACCCTTTCCCTCTCCTGGGGCACAGATGGTCCCACCGACATCACATCCCCATCCTGTTTCCACATTTCTTACAGACATCCCGGATCCTGAAGCCAGGGCAAATCCAGTTGGTAGAGACACCTCCAAAATCACCATGTTGGAAATGGATTTCTTCCCATTGTACCTGGGGGAGAAGATTAAAAAGAGTGTCTCTCCCAGCTTCCCCTTCCCTCTACCACCATGGCCTGTGTGCAGTGCCCTGAGCCAGGCAGCCCAGCCAGGACTGGGGCCGAGGCAGTCACTGCTCCCTCTCACAGAATGCACAGGATGGCTGCACTGCTCTGAGCATCCCCAGTCTGGGCTGACTACTGCACTCCTCTCTCCAGCAAGAACCAAGGCTCTCCATCTACCCTCCTGCTGAAACTGCCTGGTGCCTCCACTGCAGCCAAGAATCACCCCTTAGCTCTCCAGCCATGCTCAGCTTTCATTCCCAAGTGGGACGAGATCTTTAGAGTCACCTGACATCCACATGGACAGTAACAGAGCGTGTATTGTCCTTGGTGCAATTGACTGGCTCAGTTTTCACTTGCAAGGCAAAGGATGTTGAGTCTTGTGGGGAGGGTGTGTTGTACCTCAGCACCATCTGCAAGGAGAGACAAAAAGACAGACTAAGACATGGATAGTTAGTCTGGATAATCATCTATCACACCTTTTTTTTCCACTGGCTACTCTAATCCTCAAGATTGGACCCTAGATAGTGAATGGATAAATGATATGCAGTAAGCACACTCATCCCAGTACCCAAAATGAAGGTCACTCAGATTGGAAACTTTCCATGGGTTCCTTCTCAAACTTTCTGTTGAGAATGCAAATCAGGCACACAGCAGTGGGACCACCATAAAACATTTTCATCTTCCAGCACTCTTGAGAGCCATGGAAGCATCATTGTGCTGATATTTGGGCAGGTTCTGTCACTGTTTGCTCCGAACTCAGGTTTATTGCATTGGCACCAGGCTGGGATTAAAGCACAGCCAATGCACATTTCCTTCCACAGAGGTGCAACAGAGAGTTTTGGTTTTGACAAGATGAGGAGAGGAGGGTGGTCACAGCAGGGTCTGTGGGAACCTACCTGAGTAAAGACACAACAGCTGCCGTGGGCTTGCACCATGAACTTGCCCGGGACCTCTGGCAGTGCCGCCTCCTGCACCAGCAGCCGGTTCTGGTAGGAGACTTGGAAGTTCTTCCCAAAGCCTCCATGGGACCTCACCCTCACTTCTGCATGCCCCTGCGTGCTGTGTGTCAGTGCTGCATACTTAGCCAATGCCTGCAAGGCCACTACTGTGTCCTGAAAAGGAAGACACCATTACATTTGCAGCTCTGACATCCAAAGACACTTGAAATCAGCATCCTGAGGATCTCCATATCCAAGGGCTCCTCTCCCCAAAGCATTTACATTGGCTTAGAACCTCTGCAAAATATGCACACAGTGTTTCTCAAGAAACATCCCCTTCCCTGGCCATGGGTTACCTGTGTTGAGGCAAAGCCTCCATAGGCATTCTGCTGCCTGGTGAGCCAGGCCACGATTCCAGAGGCTGTGGTGAGGTCAGACTCTGTGACATTTGGCTTGGAGAGCAGGGCCAGGAGAATGTAGGCTGTCAGCTCCACATCCACAGATACTGGCTGTGACCAAGGGCTGGTACTGGTTCTGGGCTTGGATGAGGTCTGGCTCCAGTGGATCTGCCCATCTGGGAAAGGAAGGTAGTAGAGGGAATCTTGAGGGATGTCAGGAAAGAACTCCTGTGGCCTGGACTCCTAGACACAGTGGCTTGTGTCTGCAGAGACCATTGGGTAAACACCTTTTGGCTGGGTCATCAGATCACCGGGTCAGCTGAAAACCAATGTATTTTGCAATATCCAACACTCCATATTCCACACCAAGGTGACATACAAAAACTGTACAATAATCTGCATATGCCTTACCTTCCAGTTGTCCAAATTCTGCATTGCCCTGTTTGCCAGGTCCACTAACTAACTACCTGTCCACTGGCCAGCCGTGAGGGTCAGGGACTAACAAGACACGAGGCAGTTTGCTTTCCTCTCTGGCATTTTCCAGTCCTGCACAAGAACGCCCAAGTCTCCCAAACCCCAACCTCCACTTCAAGTACCAGAAAAGGGCAAGAGATTTGAAGGAAATCAGCACCCACACCACAGTGTTGGCAGCACATACCTTGAGCTCATACACTGGATGTCTAAAAACTCTCTTTGGTGAAGGGCCTAGAAGGTAAGGCTGTGGTCCTCCCAGGCTGCATGTAACCAGGGGCTCAGAAAGGTCACCTGTCCCTTCTCTGATGTTCCCCTGGCACTGAGGTCCCCGTACCTGCTCTGATGGCCTTTCGGTCAAGCACATCAAGGAGCTCTTGGGTGCGCTGCGAGTCCTTAGCCAGGGCGAAGGTGTAGGCCAGCAGGGCCTGGGTGTAAGTGCTGGTGGCCTTGGGGAGGGCGGGAGCGATGCAGCCCAGAGCCCTGCGCACCACTGTGCTCTGCAGGAGAGAGTCACACGGTGCCCATCACACACACACCCCTGCGAGGCAGGCAGACACGGACACACAAACAGAAGCACAGAGAGCACCCCATTCAGTCACTCGGGTGACTCTGTGCTCAGACTTGCACTCTCTGTATCAGTGCAGCACCAGCAGCAGAGTCTCCAGCCCTTGGTGCAAGGTGCTCGACAGACCTCCCCCCTGAGCTGGTTTTGGGCTTCAGCAGTGCTCTCTCAATGGAATGAACGCCTTTGCTGCTGGAATAACACCACCACGCCCTTACTTTCCCAGTCCAAATACAACAACTGCAAAACCACACAACTGCAAATGTGTACACACAGCCTGCTCAGCAGGGCGACTGTGTTTAATTCACCTTCACAGTGAATAATTGTACTTAAGGTGAAAAAAAGGTGACCTGAAGGACATCTATTGCCAGAAAGAAGGTTAATTTCCATCTGTCTTCCTTTTTTGCCTAAGCCCCCTGCTTTCAGTTCCACTGAAAAACATTGCTTTCACTTACTTTTCTGATTTCCACAGAACTTCATTTCTCAATGTCCATAACAATTGTGTTTCTCCATCAAGTTAATTGTTTTTTTTTTTTTACTTGCCAGTACCACAGTCTAGTAACTAGTTACAATCCTTAGCATTTGTAAGAGCTTCCTCTTATTGTTATTACTTAGGCGTGCAGTTCCAGCTGCCCTGTAGCACTACTTTCCCAGACTTCTGCTTTTTTTGTGAAGCTAAACCCTATTAGGAGTTACTTATGTCTATTTACTTGGCTGTAGGAGCAGCTCCACCCACCTCTCCTCCCTAACAACTCACCATAAGACTTCAGCTGTGTAGGAGTGGCAAGGGGATGGGAGGTGGGGGGAGCAGGAATGAACAGCTGATTCCTGGGAAATGGCCAATACAGTATATAGCCACCAAGTCCAGTGGTCCCCAGTAGTTTAACCTCACCTTCTCCCTGCCAGAGATGTCCTCCTCAAGGGAGAGTTTTTCCTGAGAAGTTGTAAAATCTTCCTCACCCACTCTATTACTTTGCCCACAAGTCCCTCCAAGCTGCTCTGTTGCTGCCCCAGTGTTACCACTAAGATCTTTAGGATTCAAATCTTAAGGCAAGAGCATGGCAAAGAATCCCAGTATTTACCTCTGGTGTTGCTCCTGCCTCCAAGTATGCAGCAGTGATGTAGGCAGCCAAGGGGACTTCACCATCTACACCTCCCTAAAAAAGCATACACATCCAAAAAGCTGGGAAAGTTAATAGGCAAATACTGAAGCTTTTTAGGAGAGGTCTCACCTATCCCTGGCTTGCTCCCTCGTGAGAAAGCACAACAACAGAGGAAAGTGAATTTAAACAATTATGAGCACACTTGGCAAGGACTGCTCGGTGTTGTCCTTCAAGGTGCACTGGCTCCTACCTTCATGAATGTGTGGAAAAGTTGGCCCACATTTCTGAAGCAACCACTGGGAAGCTGGTGGAACTCCAGCCAGGTGAGAGCAGCTTGGATAATCCGGTTGTCCAGGTAAATGTATGGCTTGGCTTGGACAAAGCATTTAACCACAAATGCCGTCAGCCTGATTGAGGAGAACAGAAAAAAGGCATTAAAGAAAGAAGGGAGAACCAGAGAGAGATGGAGTGCATGAAGATCACGAAGAATGAGTGGAAAGAAAGAATCTTAAGCAGAAGATGAAGAAAAAGAAAAAAGTAGGAGTTTGAAACTGGTGGGTCTCTTTACCTATTGTGCTATTTCTAATGTACTAGTCCAAGGTCAGTTCATCCCAAGGACAGCTGCCTACCTGTGGGGTGCCTAGTCCACAAAGCTTCTAGAACACTTTGGATCCAATAGGACAGCAAGGGTTTAATGCTGGAAGCAGAAAGCTGCCCACCTCCTGGCTGTCAGAGAGCAGGTAGACAGCAGGGAGAGAACCCAGGGCTTACCAAGTATTGCCATACTCATCCTTGAGACCAAATTCACTGTAGGAGCCATCAGGGTGCTGATACTGCAGCTGTATCTGGTACCCTGGGAAGCAGGATAGGACATGAGTGGTCAGAATGGTATTTACAGTGAAATCACTGTGAAGGAATGGGGTGGTTGAGTGCTCCAGGTGGAAGGGGAGGAGGCACCTGGGACCATTGGGCACAGGGGAAGGCAGAGGGGCAAGGTGGGTCTGTGGTACTCACCATTGCGCAGGAATCCTGTTGCCCTGTCCTTGATCTCAGGGCTCAGCTGCCTCGTCTTCTCCAGGTACTGCAGCACATAGACAATGGGGGCAAACAGCACCATGTTCTGCTCCCCACAGCCGTGGGGCATCTGTACCAGGTGGTCCAGGTTCTGCAGAGCCATCCCCATAAGGTCCCCTGAGACAAATATAACCAAATATAACCACCTGACCACCTCCTGGGCAGTAGGATTCACCTCCTCCTACCGGTGACCCGTTCCCAGCAGTGCACCAAGCAAGGCATCCCCAGCACAGCCGTGTGGGGACACCTCTGTCCAGCCAGCTGCTCAGTTCCACTGTGCCCCTCATATGAACTGTACACATTCCCATCCTGGCAGGGAAGATCATTAACACAACACTCTCTCCCCTACTGAGCATTTTAGGTTGTCAGTAATCAAGAAACTCAGCCACACATGTGGGAAGAACACGGCAGTGGAGCCTTGGAAACCTCAGAAGGGATGTGTGGGGGAGTTTGGGTTTGGGCTTTCCTAGGGCTAAACTCAGAGATATGGGATTTGCAAAGGTACTACCATAGCTTAATTCCTTACCAGTGACCGAGACGGTGGCTCTGACTGAACCTTCAACCACATTTAGAGGCAACACCAGGGACACAGACTCCTGTGCTGGATTCCCTGACACCAGTCAAGTAAGGTATGAGAAGAACAAAAAGAAAAAGATTCTGATGAAAACAGCCTTCAAAATCCCTAGGAACTGTTCAAGGCTGTTCTGTGATAACTTCCCACTTTCCTGTCACAGAGGCTGTAAATCACTTCAAAAATCCATGTCCCATTCCTCCCTTAACTTCCTCCATCCACCTCATGGTGACTGTGCTGTCCTAACACCCCTCTTTATAAAGAGATTGTGAGGATTTTCTCCTGGAAACCCTGGAAAGCCACCTGTTTTTCTCTACAGAAGTTACTCCATCTCATTTTAGATATCAGTTGCAGGCTTGTCTTCTCAATGCCCCTCATGCTCTCAAAATCAGCTGATGGCCCCATCTTATGCTATGAAATTCAAGACAGGAACAGCAATCCTAAGCCATGTCCTCTGGCCTCATCATGTTCAGTAGCGTGGCTTTATTTCCACGGGTGAAAAAGGCCTCAAGCTGTCACATTAGTGCCAGGGATGTTGGTGGTAAAAGACCAGACTTCCCCACACCCTTGCCTAGGGAAAAGCCCTAGCTGGCACCACAATTAAAGCATGCTTCTGTAGCTTTGTCATGTGGACAGAGAAAATATTTCAGCAAGTGGAAATACCCAGAACGTGGTTAGGCAGGAAGAGGGGAATGAACAGGGTAAAAGAAGAAAACAATTCATCTACCTTTTTTGGGACACAGGATGGAGCTGTGAGCCTTTTCTACCAACACTCCCTCTGGCTGTTGGAGCACATAAAAGTAGCATTTTAATGAGCACCCATGAGAAAAACAGGATAACAACTGGATTAGAAGAAGATATGTTCAGAATCCTAGTTCAGGGTGGACAGTCAGCTGGAGTATCATCATTATCACACAAAAATGCAAACTACTTTCAATCATTTTCACTTCAGATCAGAAACCAGCATGCATTTTCAGAATATCCTAACTTCTGAATATCTGTGAAAATGGTGCTGTAAGATTCAGCAGAGAACTCAGGAGGCAAGGATATAAAAGAGTGTTTGAAGTTTTCCATGGTATGGAGGACATCCCTTTACCTTCTACATCCATCAGCCCTCACGGTTGGGCACAGCTCAGGCCCGGAGATGATAATTACATATTTTGAATAGCAAGGAGTAACTCCCAAACTGAACACGTACAAAATGTGTGAATTGCACAAAGCCCACTTTAAGGTTTAGGTAAGAGAACAGCTTGACTGACCCGGACTTGAATGAGTTTGATGATGGTGTCTTTGTGTCCTTGTTTTGGGATGAATGGTATCTCTTCACCACAGAGCTCTTTGGTGGCCACAGCCTCTGTGCTGAGGGTGATATTTGTAAGCCCTGAAAATAACACATGTTTAGGTGCCTAAGACACCTTCTTAAGAAACACTTCCCATTAATACAATAAACATCACCTGCTGACAACAGAAAACTTGATCAGAGCCCTATATGTTCCTGTACCTCCTAGCACAGGCTTGTGAGTGACCATGACCATAGGATAAGTGCAAACAAGTACTTTCTGCATAACAGAGCAAACAGCTCCTCACTCCATCTCAGTTCTTACAAAACATACTCACCTTGGTCCCATCCCTTCCCAATTCCACCACCCCACCTCCCCATTCTTCTCACCCAGTTGCTCAGCTGTGAGACTCCACTGAAAGGTCTTGGCCTCCCCAGCACATAAGCAGCTGCTGTAGACACAGCTTTTGCATGGCTTCAGCTGGAAGTGGGCAAACTCCTCCAGGGTCACTTGGATCTGAAGAGGCAGCAGGGTTGGCAGGTGGCAATAAATAAACATCAACAACACAAAAAGGAAGCCTACAGAGGGTGGAAGCAGGGGCATAGCCTGAGAGGAATACACAGAGATTGTTTGAGCAGCCAGGGATCACATTGGGAAAGCTAAAGGCCTGACAACCTGGCCAGGGATATCAAGGGCAACAAGTGTGTCTGTGTTTGTGCTTGGGATTGTCCCAATCCAGGTACAGGACCTTCACTTGGCCTTGCTGAACTTCATGGGGTTTGCACAGGCCCAACTCTCAAGCCTGTCAAGGTCGCTTCCTTATTTCCATTTTTAAAAACGGGGTTATGTTTCCCCTCTTCCAGTCAGTGGAAACGCCGCCAAATTGCCATGACTTCTCAAAGGGGATTTGGAACTGGATGATTTTTAAGGTCCCTACCCCTATCATTCTATAATCACAGGCCCACAGGTGTCAGCAATGTCCTGCTTTTCTTGCAGAGGTTATCAGGGCTCACCTACCTTCATGCATTGCTGCAGGTTGTTGAAGACGGTGGCCTTCAAGTTGAAGGTCTCACCCTGGACCACAGAAGATGGCAGTGGGAGCTCCATGATAAAGGGCTTGGAAACAATCAGCCGGGAGGCTGGAGCAAATCCAAAGCCATTAGGTCCTGTGCAGAACATTCCTGCTTTCCATTCTGTGATGGCATCAGGCACAGTGACAGTGACACTCTCGTTCCCACTGGGACTGAGGAGAAGTAGACAGCGACAGAAGCATTTAACTGAATGATGCCATATGCCACACCAGGTGACATTCTCTGTGTCCATCTCTGCAGAGCACCCCATTCCCTCACCTCAGTCCAACCCCTACTGAACTTGCAGCCCTTTAGGGTTACAAGTAAGCCCTTGTAGAAGTGAGGAACTCTGCCTCGGGTGCTTATATCGACAGAACACTTGGGTCAATAGGTTACGTGGCTGCAAGATGCCATCAATCACAGACAGCACTTGCCCTTTGCACATCTAAAAATGGCTTACAGATGTCAGCAGTTTTACTTTTCTTGGCCTAGAGATGGAGAACCAGAAACCAGAAGAGCAACAGTAGGGCTTAGCAGATATGGTTGATCCAGCCATTCACTGTCCTGTGAGACACTGACTGCTTAAAGCCCAACACAAGGGCAGGGCAGAGACTTGTCCTGTGCACACATCACAGCTTTTGAGAGGAGCAGACTCTTCTGCAGCTGCCACCACAGCCGACATAAAAAGCAGCTCTAGCTAAAGATACTGGTATATTTGGCTTATTTTGCCATGCATGTGCAGGAAGGCAATGCACACAACACAGAAACCTTTTGGGGGCTCAGATCAGGTTGTTGAACAAGTCACAGAGGAAATATCTGCTGCTAGGGGTGAAGAGGTGGATGCATCTGTAAGGAGAGTGGAAGTGGGAGAGGGCAGATATGGAGGATCTGGCCTGAGCACATTTCAGTCTTCAGAGAACAAACAAGAAAATCTTGAAGTCGCAGATGAAAAATCTTCAAAAGTGCTCTTGGCAGACCCTGTGTACACACTGAGCCTTTGTCACAGGACACAGTTTTCAGTCCTGTGAAGGACTTCTATGGACATTAGCTTCCCCTGGGTACCAGGATACATCTGTGAGCACATTTTGGGAAATGCAAGCCCACAAGGTTACCACAAGCAGAGTGTAGGCAATAAACCAAGCAGCACCTTGCCTGCTTTCTTATCTTCCTATGCCAGCCACCTCCCATGGATGGCCAACATTTCCAGTAGAGGAAAATGCATTTAATGCAGCTCCAGTAACGAAAAGCCTGACAGGTATGAGCCCCATGATGTACGTCCTTAAGTGTCTTGCACAGCTGCCTATGATCCTAACTCAGTTGCATCTACTGCTACTCTCAGCCACAAAAAATTACTCAGAGTAAACCTCCACTGCTCAGTTTACTCACCCCACAGAATACAAATCCCATAGCCACGTTTGGGGGAGATGCTTGTGTACTTTCTCTTCAGCTGAAGAAAAAGGTGGAAACATAGTGGCCTGATAAGTTGATGTCAGATGCTCTGTTGGAAATAACAAAGAGCTACAGTCACTATGGGCCTCAGGTCCTGGTTAAGAGCAGAGGATCTCCAGCACAGCTCAGGCTGCAGCAAATTCAGTCAGCTCTTGGGTGACCTGGCAACAGAATAGAAGGTGCCATTCCAAATTTTAAAATCTCTTGCCTGATTTCAAATGTCAGAGGTGCTTTGGGCTTTACTTGCATATGAAGGCACAATGGGACAGGCAACACTTCGATCACCTCAGCTAAAATCTGGGATCCAGACATCCCACTAACAGCCCTCACATTAGCACAACAGGTTTAGGGACAGGAAACCCTTTTTCTCCTCCAGTTGCACTTACAGCAAGTGCTGCCTCCTGGCTCAAACCCAGGACTGCTTTCACATGAAAGACTAAAAGCATCCCATGTAAGAAGAAACAGCTGACAAATGCTTACTGTTATATGCTTTATGGGGCTGGGCAAACGTCAACATGGGCCTGGAAGTAAATATTCCTGTTTCCCGCAGCATAGTTGTCAATGGAGTGGTTGGACACACTCTAGGTTTCTTGATATTGGTGTTGGACATTATTTTCAACCCCATTTCCTGTAGGAAAAGATTAATCATCAGAAGTTTGTCCTCTCTTCTCTGCTCTCTAGCCTGTGCCTTCCTGTCCCCTCATGCAGTGGGGACTTGGCTGTCATCCGTATTCTCTTGCTTCATTTTAAGAGGGAATAATTCAGATTCCCAGCAGTGGGCGAACAAGGTCTTCTAAGGTATTTCATCTGGCCTGAGTCAGCCAAATTTATTCCTTTTCAAACACATGGTCATTTGGGTACTATGCCTTCTCAGCCTGTAGGGTGCAATTGCTCCTGCTATGAAGATTAAACAAATTGTGTGAAATCCAATTAAAGTAATGAATAATCCTTGGCATCCTGAGTCAAACAACCCAAGTGTGGTAACCACACAACAATTTTTCCTTAAACATTTCAAGTCACTTATTAAAATAACAAGTGAGTTACAAGGGCCTGTTCCCTGTCCTGTCTGCAGTGGCAACCCTTGGATATTGGTAAAGTCGGGGACCACACTTCCTTCAATTCATGAATTATCTCAATCCACCAAATCAACCATTTTTACCCTGAATGCTGTAAACACATCAGGCTCATCAGAATTTGGGAACCCGCATGAACGATCATCTTCAGACACTTGGTGAGGATACCTGGAGTTATAAACAGATAGGAACAGCCCATAGATCTGAGAAAGCAAGAAGAAGCAAAAAAAAAAAAAATCAGTGCAAATTAAACCTGGCATTCCCTTCCTCTCACACATCCAAGGCCTGTGTGAGTTGCTTCTGGCTACTGTGTATGAACGTGTGCCAGAAAGCCCTGGATCACTGTCCCTCTTCCCAGGCTCTACTCTGGTAGTGCCAGCACAGAAGCTGTTTCACCACTGAGTGATGCTCAACCTCTTCCTTAATCCCTAATCCCCATCCATCCACACTGGGAGCGCTGCTGATCCCTCCAGGCGGTGCTTCGAGTTTCCTGGAGATAAAGTCTGAGCTCTGCACAGGTGAAGTGGCCTCCCTCTCACCTCGTGTCAGTAGGGAAGGGAAGAAGTCAGAGCAGAGCAGGCTCACTCACCGAGTGGCTGCTCAGTTCTTTTCCTGGCTTCATCCAAAAGGCCCTTGGATCCACAGCCCAGACAGCACACGTGGACCCAGGAGCTGCCTGCAGGCGGAGGCCAACCTGTGAGCCAGGGAGAGTCTCTGGCGTTGAGAAGCCCAGCTCCACCTGGATGGGAAGAATGCAGGCAATGCCTGAGTGACATTTCTACAGGTGGCCCCCCTACCCCTTCCCAAGCAGGGAAGGGACTTACATGAAGAGAGTTTCCAAAGACCTGCCTCGAACAGAAAACCAAGGAACTTCCCAAGGACCCCCAGAAGGTATTTAAAAAACATCACATTGAGGTTCTAACAGGAAAGATGGCAGAGTGGGAGCCATCAGTGTGCACATGGAGAAATTCCTATGTCAGAGCACAGTTCTCTCTTCTTTACCTGACAAACCAGCCAGCCATGGTCACACACCTCACACAGTGTCTTATGAAGCCCCTTCTTCTGGTGCCCCAGATAAAACATAAGCCTAGTCCTTATCTTCAGGCTCTTTGTGGGATTCGCCTCTGTTTCCTGAAATTCTTCCTGTTCTTGCTTGAATCTGACTGTCTATGGCAGACAAACAGCTGTGGAGCTGTGGAGCAGGGGTAATACCCTCTCAGAAGTTCAACTTTGGAGTGCACGACACAGCCAAGAAAGCAGATTCCCGTGGATGTCACAACAACCAGACACACTCAATCCTTTCTGGATGGCCAGTAAAATCCACTTCTTCCATCATCCACTTCCAGATGTCATCCCAACACCATGTGCTAACAATTCTAAGTGTCTGCTGCAGCAGCAGAGCAGCACTGAGCTCTCCTGGGAACCACACTAATGATGTGTGCTGGGCTGGATTATCTATGATCCTACCAGGGCTGCAGTTGCTATACACACCTATGGAGATATACAGCATTTCTCTGCCTTTCCCAAACATTGCAGAACACGTTGCAGTGCTCCAAACATCACAGCACCGCTCACCAATCACAAACTGCAGTTCATGTCACAGCATCACACACAGCATCAGCCGCACACAGCTGCACAGCTCTCCTTCATTGCAGCAGACACATCCACACTCATGCATTTAGTCATAGCCTCAGACACAGACCCTACCTTGTTTCTGAAACACATGGAGACACTGAAGATGGCAGAATCGGCAATGATTTTTCCATTAGGGAAGATAACATAAACAACAAGTCTTGGAGCTGGGGCGTAGGTCAAGCTGAAGTTAAGAGGGATGGAGAAGAAGCCTTCCAGCACTAGATGGAGAAGAGAGGGAATAAGAAGTGGATTTGGTAGTGAAAATGGAGTCTGATCAGCTTTTGCCATTCTGCATGTGCCTGTTTAAATCCTTTCCTCCTTTACTGAAGTCTTTCAAGACCAAAGAGATTTCTGAAGACGACTGAAACAATCAGCACATCTCTGGATCTGGTATTCAAGACCAGCAAAAGATTTTTCCCGGTTCTGTTCATTACACTGAGGACACAAAAGAGTACTTTGGAGCTCAGGCTTGGCTCCATGAAGGGTGAGAGTGTCAGATATCTTTCAAAGCCTCCTCTCACCCAACATCTCCCATCCCATCACCAACTAAGAGGTGACCTTTGTCCCAAAACACTTTCAATTCAAGTTTTAAAAAACAAGAGCTGGAGAAATAGGCAACAGTGGGTCAACAGCCATCCAAATTATAAGCTGTGGCATCCTAACAACTCAGGTTATTTGTAGACACAGTTGCTATGGAGGGTAAGGCTACAGTTTTATGCTGCTTACAGGAGTAGCAGCAAAAGGAGACTTTGAACACAACAGAGGATGAGCCTATGGGCTGGGAAATGCTGAGTATTCTTCTCTTGGTACAAAGCAGGAAGGCAAAGGGAACATGAAATCTGGAAAGGCACAGTGCTCTGAGGCAGCACACAAGTGGTGAGCCACCCCTACATTGCAGAGAGGCTTATATCCTAATAAGAGTGGATGCCACAGACCACTGAGTGCTTGCTAGACATGACACTGGGGAATGCACTTACTTTTTGGCAGCCCAACCCAAACAGTCTGCTGACCTGCATGGACTATCCCTCTTTTCCCTGTGACCTAGGGGAGAACACAGAAAGGAATAGTCACATAGTCATATAGCCTTTGAGATCACTGTGAAGATCAAAGTAACCCTGAAATGGGAGATTAAATGGGAGTGGGGAGAGGGATATCAGCTTTCTTTGCTCTCAGCTTGTAAGGAGAGCTTAGGGTTGAAGAGACGTGGGGGAGGACAGGTAAGGCCAATATCTGCCCTGCACCTGTGCAGAGCCTAAAAGAAAAGTTCTGCCTTCCTTGCCATTACTGTAGTTCCAGAATTGAAAGCAGGATCCAGCCCCATAATGACCTGGCCTGACCTGAGCCAAATCCATCAAATACAAGGCTTGAACCTCTAAGAGATGCTGATCTTGTGCCTTCAACTGTCACCCACTAGAGCTTCCTCAGAAACTCACAAAGTAGGAGAAAATGACACGCTTGGGCCCATGTTCCAGGTCTTCCTCATGAATTCTGAAGTCCACCTGGACAGACTGCTTTTTACCACAGGGCATGGTTTCCGGCATACGGACAATAGAGAGGAAGCTCCTGCTGGTGCTGTAGAATGGACGTATGAAATAAGAGGCTCGTTGGTAACTCAAGTCAACTGTCTCAGGCTCTCTATTCGAATCTTGATGCAGGACACTTGCCTGGTGAGACAAAAAAACCAAACAAGTTAATTTCTCTAGTTAAGGAAGTCAGCTGAAAATCACCTTGGTAAGATGATGTGAGCAACACCAAAGGGCATGTCTCTGTGTGGAGAGCTCATGAGGAAAGCAACTGGGACCTGGAGAATGAGCTCTCAGAGAAAGCCAAGATCTAGAACATGCTAGGGTTTGAATTACCTGTCCTTCAGGAAGGAACAAGGAAGATGTGAGGCAGTAAATAGCTCTGACATGCACATGCACCCCTGTCACAAGACAGACCCTTCATCACTTACCTCCAGAGAGGCCAAGGTGCTGTTCCAAGCAGTCGTGTCCAAGCTAAATGAAGCTGTCCCAGAGTCCCCAGTGATGTACTTCTGCCTAAATTGCTGCTTACCACAGTTTACTACAAGAAGGACTTCTTTGTTCTTCAGTGCCTTGCCTTGGTAATCGATTACTTTAATCTGAGAACATGATGAGGAGCAAGAGAAGTGCAGAAGAATCTAATCAGCAGACAGAATCTCTGACTTCCCCAAGTCAGGAGCAGTGTTTCCAAAAACAGCAAGATCTCTCTTTCAGTGACTAATAATTTTATCAACACTGCTACTGGTCATGTCATATTATCACTTGTGCTACCATATTCATTCACAGAATCACAGAGTCACAGAATGGGTAAGGTTGGAAGGGATCACAGTGGGTCATCTGGTCCAACCTCCAATGCTCTCCACTCCTTCACAGACAGCAGAGGCTTCATGGCTGCTGAAATTCCAAAGGTTTGGCTTTGCACCCCACATATTGATGGCCATGGCTGCTCCCCATCATGGCTTATCTGGCAAAGGGCAGTCTTGGATGTCATTCTCACATTGGACAATTCAAGAGTTTTGTCTCTGGGAGTTATTTGTGCCCTCCCAAGCCCCTGGCTAGAGATGAGGTCAGAAAAGACAGTAGGTGAAAGTCATTGTGAAAGTATTTCTCATGTTCTCCCCTTCAAAGGACTGAAACTGGGAATTACCTTTCCTCTGTACATCTGTCCAGGGTGGTAGTAGGAATTCACATCATCAAACAAGACCATCCCGCCAATCCTGGAGATGAGTAGTTTGTGAGAAGCATCGACCTGTATCTCTGAATGAAAGCAGCGAGACAGAAACATGAGAGAGGGAGCAAGAAAGCCAAGCACTCCTCAGCAATTTCCCTGCAGAGTGACCCATTGGTAATACTCATGAACATGTTCAGCTGCACACACATTTCACATCACAATGGTGATCTGCCCAAGAGTCTGAGTATCTGGTCTTCCTCCCACTTAACTTCTAGCTTTTAGAGAGCTTCATCACCTGACACTGCAGGCACTCAGAATGAGTGTGTCATGCCATCAGGAACTGCTGGCTCTGTCTCTCTCTGAGGTTAGATAGCAGGACCCAATGGGCTCAGAAGGCTCAGATCCCTTGCTAGCCTGAAAGTCTCCAGTGCTTTTGGTAAGACTAGCACATCTTCACTTGCCTCTTCCCAGGCACCAGAAATTCCAGAGTTACCTGTGGCATCCTCCACCAGCGAGGCCTCTGCCACTATGCTGTCCCGATAGTACCGAAAGTCTCGGCTGAAGGAGGACAGGCTCACATTTGTGAAGAAGCAACCTGCCTCATCTGTCTGAAAGTACAGAGAGAACAAACAAGGTCTGAGCAAGGCACCTGGGTTAGAAGTTATGGAAGTGGCACAGGAACAGTGGCACGAAACCCCTGCTCTTGGGGAGCTCTGCCTTTTGGCATCACAGCCTAGGATGCAGAGTAGGCACATGATGAGACCCAGTCACAATCATCAGGCACACCAGTAACAGTGGCCAAGCAGCCAAAACAATGGGTTAACATTGCTATTATTTCAGCTAAAGCACCCAGCAGCCTTGTCGTACCCTGAGGCTGAGCACAAATATCTCTGAATATGGCTCAGCTCTTCCTAAGTATCTCACCTGGTTGCTGAATTTCTGACAGAGATCAGGTTTGGAAGCGCTGGGCAGAAACGGGGCTATATTCTGACAAAGGCTCACATGAACCATCCCCTGGACGCTTTTTCCATGGGTGTATCTGTTTGGGGCAGCAGGGAAAGGCAGAGACAGTCACACACAGTGGGAGAACACATGGCTTGCTTTGCATAGCCCCAGAGACCACTCACTGCCAGATATTCACAATATAGCACAAGAGTGCCAGCCATACAGCAGGTCCAGGAGTCCTGACCCAGTAAGTAGGGTCGGGCCACGCTCTGCCATGATGGGAGAGCAAGGGCTTTATGATGTAATTAGCACCAAACTAAATTATTTTGGGTAGCTAGTGTGTTGTAGGTGCTGACTGCACTATACATCAGCATCACCTGCAATAACCCCAGGATGTGCTGGAGGCATTCATCATCTCATGAGAAGAAACATGAGTGATTAAGAAAGTACCTTTTATCAAGAAATGACCTTTACATGGGGTAAAGCATTGTCCTTGGACCATACCTGGGGCAATTCCTTTTTGCCTCCCTCTGGCTTCCACTTAGGCATAATCTGGAAAAGCTTTCCTTCATTTCCTGTAAGTTTGTTCTTCAGGGAGATGAACATCAAATATCTGCCACATCCTGTCCCACAAATGGGTGCTTGTCAAAGGGTAGGCTGTTCCCCCAGGTTTTGTGTGTGGAGCATTTTTTAAAAAGGGGCATTAGGGTATCAGAATGATAGTTATAGGAATGTCTTGTGTTGCCTCAGGGTGCAAACAGCTGCTATGGAAGATTCTGGCTTCCTGTAACTGAAGTGTAGTAAACTTGCTCTTAGCTCCTCATGGTTACCCAGTCAGCTTGTGCACATCAGGCCAGAAATTAACACAGGGCCATCCCTCCAGTCAGAATCCTCACCTGCCACATACCCGGAGCGGGAAGGTTGTATCTAGTGCATAAATCTGATTTGGTGCCTCAAAGATCACTTCAAATTTTGGCAGCACTGGAAGTGAAAAACAGAGAACTGTAGGAAACACAGGGCAGGGACAGCCTTCACAACAAATTAACACGAAGGCAGACTATGGTGGGATAAGGGACAGGAAAAGGAGAAGGAAGGTGGTGAGAAGGGGAAAGGGAAGATATTCCATGTGTCTTTAAGATATCTGTGTGTAGGCCCTGGACGATTTGCTCCTTCCCAAACTAAAACCAAACATACCCATGTCCCTGCACTTCTGACAGCTATTTTCACTGAGAGAAGACTGGCCTTCTAACACAGTTTATTAGGGAATGAAAGTTAAGTGAGAGGGCACTGCACTTCATATTCTCTGGAAAAGTCCATCCTAAATTGCCTTGTTTTGTCTGACTCTGAGATCCATAGGAATCAGCTGTGTCCCAGATCTGGGGCCATGCACATCACTCCTCCCACACACTGAGCCAAAGTCCCAAAGTGGTCTCCTCTCCAGTGCCTCAATTCAGACTCTTTTCCATGAGAGATGCTACCACTTTTCCCATTTGCTCCTAGGATGGTTATCAAGGAATAAACACCGTGCTTCCTGGACCAGGAGTGCAAGATCCTCTCTGCAGCTCAGACAAAGCCCCCACATGCTCATACCATGCTCCTTAACGTAGAAGCTGCCATAGGCTCTCGCGCTGGTGACGTTGATGACATACATTCCCAGCAGGGGCTCGTCACTCAGCTGGAAAGACAGGTCTGCAATGCCATCCTGAGGGACCACGTTCTGCCACTGCTCTATCTGGTTGTTCTTAGGGTCCTACACACACAAGAAAGAAACAGTTGTTCCAGCATCTCACTGATCCACATCCTATAGAAACTGAGCTTCAGGATTTCAGTGTTGTAGACTACCAGGTTCCATAGCTAAGGAATGAGGTTTGGTATAGACTGATCAGGAAATTTTAAAGACATGATAATGCTCAGATTCTGCTCCCAGCATCTGAGCATCCTTCTACACTTATTTAAATTCTGATCTTAAGGATTTTTCACAGTTCTAACTTTCTTTCATAAGCATCTAAGTTACCTATTTATACTCTTGCAAGTCTAGAACAACAGATTTCTACTGAAGTAACTGGGAGCTTAGCCTCAAAAAAGTGCTTAAAAAAAAAGCTGAAAGGAGTATGTTAGTTTAAGAATCTAACATCTAACAACAACAAAAAAAAGGTCTACTATTCCACTCAGAGGTCTGTAAAATCTACCAGAAACTGAATATGAACAGCACAGTGAAATGACTGCCATCACTGTTACTCTAACATGAGATTTCAGCATCACTCACCTGGAGAAACAGGGAAATCTGGGGAGAAAAAAGGCAAAAATGTTAGAAGAGAGAAACACATGCCAGCACCACACACAAGGTACTTCAGACTTAGAGCCCTCTCTGAAGGATGTGCAACTGGTGATTTGGAAACTTAAGAGCACTGACAACAATACAAAGTAAAACAAACACCACCAAAAGGGAGAAATACCAGGTGGATTCATTACAGTAAGGTCTGAAAAAAGGAAAAACCAGTCTGGAGGCCACATAGCACTTGCTAATGACTTCCTGACAGAAAAACTTGGAAGTCACTACCCAGATAAACCTAGCTCTGGTTCATCTGCAGTGTTAATGAGGTTACAGAGGTATAGGATCTCACAATTTGGAAAGAACCTCTGGAGGCCATCTAATCCAACATCCTACTGAAACATGTCTTCCTGAGCAGATTGCTCATAGCCTTCTCCAGCTGGGTTCTGAACATCTCCAATGATGAAAATGCCTTCTCTGGACATATTTCCATTTTGTTGCAATGAACAGGTTTGTCCTAATGTCTAAGCAGCATTTCCCACATTCCAGCTTGTAGGAGGCAGATTAAAAGCACCCTTCCCCACAACAAGGAAAACACAATTTACAAACTATTCACTCCCCCCATGACACCATCACATCAGGAATAAATATGTCCCCTACTTGCAGTTCCATGACTATTCCACCAAGATGAGCAAGAGACATGCACACCTCTGCCATCTTCCTGAGTTACCAGCTTTTACTGGAGTTACTATTCCCCTCTGCATACTCATAGATCCTGTCCAGGGATGAACATGGAAAAGTTGGAGCTTTGGCAGATGAGTAGGGCAGAAAGGAGGTAGGATCCACACATGGTACAAGGCAGCCTCTTCTACAGCCCCCAGGACTCACTTACCGAATCATTGAGTGCGAGGAATTCCTCATCCAGAGTCACAATGCGAAATTTCACTGAAGGCAAGGAAATCAGGGAATATATTACCAGATCTCAGTTTTTCCCTACAGACCCCTGCTCTGCTTCCCCAGCTCCTGCCTCCATTCTAGACACACTTGTGGTAATATCTGACACTAACATTCCCACATGTAAGGCACCATGGACATGGTTATCATTGCCTACTGCCTCATGCAGCTCCATAGTCATTGCAAGCCAGACATTACAAACACTGAGAACACCACTCAACAAGTGATATGGTCTCAAAGCCTTCTGCTATGGCTGTTCATAGATTTCAGGGCATCACAGTCTTTCCATATGGTGCAACCAGCAGAAAGCCTGGGACCCACAGCTGCTCCCATCTCACCTGTCTGCCCTGGCTGATAGATGGGCTTGTCTGTTTGGATGATGGTGCCATTCCTGGCCTTGCAGATCAGGACCTTTTTCTGCTCCTCAACATTGACCCCATCTCCTGTGATCGTCAGTTTGACAGTGGCAATCTCCTCTGTGCCATCAGCTGGAGGGGCAACCTGTACAGACGAGAGAGGAGAGCACACAGGCCCCACGTAATGTTCTGACAGTAAAGTGGAACAACTAACCAGTCTCCAGAAAGGAAATTCAGTGATAACCAACAGATACTGTGTTGTGCTATGCATTCCTAGGCACCACCCATTCCCCTTCCTAAAAGGCTCACACCAAGACAAAGTAGACTCTACCCACATCACCCCTAGTTAGGGTGTAGCACAAGTGTTTCCCTGAAGGGAAATTCAGTGATGGCATTTGCCTAGGGTCGCTCACCCAGAACTTGGTGCACAGGAAAGTCTTCTTCTTCTGGATGGTTTCTTGCATTAAGAGTTCCCGTCCTGCAGAGCGCTCCAAGGCCAGATTCACTTGAATCTTTGCTTCATGACAGGTGATATGGAGGCAGGTAACCTGCGTGGATGGGTACCGGAGAGCTGCAGGGATCACCACCAGGTAATGTCTGCGGCAGGGGAAGACATCAGAGGTAGTATCAGTTTGAGGTCTCAGAGGTGCAAGAAAGCTTCCCTGCCATGGACCACTACTGCAGAATCTCTCAGCAATGTGCCATGGTTTCCATCAATATTCAAAAGCAACAGTGAGCCCAGCAAAGTGGTTGCTTCACTGAAACTTGAGAAACAATTACGGCTTGATTAGCTTAAGTATAGCCCTATAATCTTTTCCAAACCCCTTACTCCAGTAATCTCCCGACTGTCCAAAAACATCCCATGCAGTCTTCAGAAGAAGTGGTTTCATAATCTTGCAGTCTAGACACCAGTGACTTGATCTGGCATTGCAACTGCAGAGCAAACATCTCTGGGCCTAAGGTCTGATCTGGAAGTCCCCCAAAAAGCTGGTTTGTACTGATCTGCAGGAGTCAAGCTAAGGCATGGGAGGCAAGCTATATGACTCAGCTGCTCCTTGGGGTGACCTGATAGAGCAGGAATCATGAGAGCTGATGGTATGGGATGTGGTCCATCCAGCTAGACTGAAGCCTTCATGAAAGAGTCTGAAACAGGAGTTCAGCATCACTCACAGTTGATGAGAAGCAGCTGCAGCATGGAACAGAAGGCTCAGGAGGATGGCTATCCTCATCCTGGGGAGTCTTGCTGCCCAGTCTCAAATGGCTCTCTTCCTCTGAAATCTCTGAGGCTGTTTATGGGGCAGGGGAGTAATTTCTTTCTAGCACAGCCTAAATGAAGAGGTGGGATGTGGGGAGCAGCCAGCCTCTCCCCACCTCTCCCTCTCTCCTGAGGTTCCACACAGGCAGCTGCAAGGATAAGTGTACTGTGCCAAGCACCCCTTAGCCAATAGCAGCCACTCTGGCTGCCATCCACCAGTTCAGAACATCCCCTCCTGCAAGGCTGCCATGGAGACACCTGACCAAATGGACTTCTCATGGCAAAAAACCAGTGAGAACTTTGCTGATCAGTGACCCAGGCCAGGTCCTGATCACTTGTCACTTGCATCCCTTTGTTTCAGCTGGAGATGGATTGCTGCTGCACAGCCTGCAGCAAGAGCTGCCCCCTGCACACAGCGGTGTCGTCATTCGGGACAGAGCTCAGTGGCTGTGGATCAGATTAGGGGGATGTGGATCTCCTTAGGCTGCTTGGCTTGAGAATGGAGCAAATCCTTCCATGAGCACAAGGAAGCGCTGTAGCAACACTGTCACCAGCCAGCAGCCACTAATGAGCTGATGACTTTGCCTTTTCCTTCCCTGCGTACCATGAGCAAAATGGAAACAAATGCTGGCCCACAGAGGTCTCCACCAGTGCCCTGCAACACCCATTAGCCATGGCACCATCTGCAAGGAGGGGGCCTCAGGAATGGCTTCCAGTTCTTCATTATTCATGTCTGGGTCTAAAAGGTCTGGAGTACAAGGATACAGCCTTTTCGTTCTGCTTCTGAACCTGAGGGTCGGGTTAAAACTCACAAATTAAATATGTGGGACATTTTGTAAGCACTGATGGCAGCTCATACACTGGGTAGACAATTGTCCTGCTTAACTAATTTGGCCTCCAGAAACGCACAGTCAACACATAAACTGCCTGCTGTGAGCAGTCCTCACACTGCATTTGAGTCTTGTGTGAGACAGCATTAGTTAGCCTGGGTTGAAATGTACAAGGGACTGTCCCAATAATACAGACAGCAACAGTTCTGTGCCTGGAAATATTTCCTAGTGCTGTTTAATAGCACCAATGCAGCCTAAGCGTTCCATACCTGGGTCCCGATACGGTGTTACTCATGCAGGCAGTAGGGATCTCTTCATCTGGCAAAAACAGCAGGATGCACAGAAATGTTCAGCTAACTTGGGATCCCTGTTCCCAAGGCTCTCCACAGTCTGCTCCCAGATGGAGTTGGGAAGACTGACGTGCATCATGGGGCCTGCACAGTATGTACAGGATGTTAGTGCTAGATAGTATTGCCTTTATCTCAAGTGAACATTTCACTGCTCAGTTGATTGAGGTAACTGGCCGGAGGCTGATAGAAATCAGCTCTGAGTTGGTCTAAATCACTGTTAGGCTCCTAGGCAAGGGAGACTAGACACTTTTTATTTTGATGAACACATTCTCCCCATTCTTGTCTCTTCGTGTCCTTCTCAAAGAAAAAGGTCGTGTTACTGAGAATGACAGTCACAGAATCACAGAACGGGTCACGTTGGAAGGGACCACAGCGGGTCATCTGGTCCAACCTCCCTGCGGAAGCTGATTCATCTCAGAGCACAAGATATCATCCAGTCAGATTTCAAATATCTCCAGTGAGGGAGAATCCAGAACCTCTCTGGGCAATCTGTTCCAGTGCATGGTCACCTGCACAGCAAAGTTCTTTCCTCATGTTCGGGTGGAACTTCTTGTGCATCAGTTTCTGCCTGTTGCCTCATGTCCTAGTGCTTGGCACCACTGAAAAGAGTCTGCCAGGCAAACTTAAAAATTTTTTCTCTAAAACCAGATTTTCCTCCAAAAGCATGAACCAGATCTATCAGAAATCACAGACAGAGAGGTCCATAAGCTGGGAGATTTCTGGCAGGAGCTGAACCCACAGGGGCCAGCACTGGGGCGATCTCTCTGACCCTGTCCCACCATGCCCTCCTACTGTGTTTGCCCAGGTGTGCTCTCTATTCCTTGTTTGGCTTTGGCAAACCTGGCTTTTGGTCACATGAACGTACATTTGAAGGATCTGCATCGAAGGCAGTGACTGACAGCTGCACAGGTGTCACAAACACAGACAAAGTCTCTGCAATAGAGAAAGCAAAGCAAGGTCGTGCAGCGTTTCTAGTTCTTCATTTTCTTTCTCTAAATGGACTCCAAGAAGGCCTTTGTGATAGAAGTGTTGAGCCAAGACTCCCATGGAGTAAGGGATCTACTCCTCCTGAAAACACACTACAGCTGGAACAAAGGACACAGTGCATACTGGCAATGCAGAACCACATAGATACCTCTTCTCCACAGTTAAAACCTGAATCAAAAATTGAAAAGGAAGCCGAGAAGTCTTAGTAAAGGTCAACCATATGATAAATGGATAACATTGTCCATGGTTCAGAGTGAGGACAAGGACCTTGGATATCACTCCTGTGTTTTAATATCTTTGAAGAAAATAAAAAGGCAGTAGTCTCAATGAACTGCATGAGACGAGTACCGTAGAAGTACCGAGGTCTGTAGAGCACTTTGATAGGAAACTGTGCAGAGAGGAGGATGTCCTCACTTTCTTTGAAAAATCACATCTATTAGAGAGCCTGTAGTGCAGAGTAATTCACCAAAGCAACTGAATCACTCTTCATTCTCCTCTAGACACTTATCACCAACTTCATACCGGCCTTGAGCCTCCTCTGCTGTTGCCTTCTTTCCTTTTCAATCACAGACTTCAGGCTCCTAATCACTGACATTTCCAACTTGCCTCTTACACACATATACACATACTCCATACTTGCTGTGTAGCATTTTCAAAGACAGTGAGATGTGTTATCATTGTGTTCTGATGGTGAAGTAAACCTTTGCATTAAGGATATTTCATAGTCCATGTAAGGTGCATAAAAATCTGCCAGGCCCTAGTGTTTCTGCAACCTGACTAGCATCCATAACATAATGGAATCCTTTTAAGGAATCTCTCCACGATGGCAAAGTAGACTGCTGCACCCTACTTCTGCCACCTTGACAGCAGATTTGTCCATTGCACCCAAACCAAGCAAGGAATTGAGAACACACCTGGACAAACACAGCAGAAGGAGCAGGAACTGACTGGGTCAGAAAGCTGGATGGCAACATAGTGTAAACTGTTCTATGCCTCTCTCAATGCTTGGCCCCTGCACCAAGATCATTCAAAGAGCTGCAAATGTTATTAACATTTTTTTGCCTGGCTTTTAGACTGCAGACTTTAATTTCTTTAGTTGGAATTCCATTTGGGCAAATTTTGAAATGACGCCCAAGGGATTTTGGAAACTGTCATAAGGTGCTCAAACCACAGGCAAGTCATGGATCTCTCTTCAAAGAATTCATGTAAACCCTGAGATCTGCAACTTAGCATACTTCTCACAAAAGGGTTCAATAACTGGTGCACCAGCTAACACTCAGAAAATCCACACATGCCATTGAAAGAGTCTATTCTCTTCTGAACCTTCCTGGCCTAATACCAAACCCCTGCCTCTTCCTTCACCTCTCTTACTCACCCCACCAAACAGAGAAAGTCACAGCAGCATTCTAGGTATAAGACTTCTCTTAACCACAACATCCTGATTTGTAAATTCAAATCTGGTCATCAAGTAGATAAGCACTCATAGCAGTTTAAAATTGTTTACAAATTGATAAACTGGCTCAACCAAACCCAAACAAAGATTTCCACATCCGAACACAATCGCTTAGGAATCATCTCTAGTGTTAACAAAGACTCAAAACCCAAACCAGAACCTAGTGGTAAAGTTTGGGGTCCTACATAAAGCAAGTTCCACCTTGAATAACTGTGGTGAAGCTTTAACCACATGTAAGATATTTGTGGGCACATTTATCAGGCCCTAGGCTAGATTCTTAATTTTGACCAAGCCACTTACTTTCTCAATTAAGTGACAACTTTGATTACAACCAAGGAACTCCTTCTTGGTGGAAGAACCAAATAAAACTAATTTTCTACAGGAATAGTTCTAGAAAAGTGATCTGAGACATTGCAGAGAAGAAATCAGGCCCCAGGATAAAGGTCTCCAGGACTAAAGAAAAAAAAAAGCATGCAATTTTACAGGCTCAGATTCAGACCTTAGAACCAGTTTTCCATGTTCACTTTCATTATTCACTACCCTGCTCTAGTGACACCCCACCTGGAGTGCTGTGTCCAGTTCTGGGGACAATGGTACCAGAATGACATTCACCTGTCAGTGCGAGTCCAGAGGACCACGAAGATGCTCAGAGGGGTGGAGCTCCTCTTCTATGGAGACAGGCTGAGAGAGTTGGGGTTGTTCAGCCTGAAGAAGAGAAGGCTCCAGAGACACCTTAGAACAGCCTCCCAGTACCTAGCTGGAGCTTATAAGAAAGGTGGAGAGAGACTTTTTAGCAGGGCTTGGAGTGACAGCACATGGGGCAAAGTTTTAAACTGAAAGAGGGTAGATTTAGTTTGGATATAAGGAATAAATTCTGAGGGTGGTGAGACACTGTTTCATTTTAGAATACAGTCAAGTAATTACAGTAAAATGTTAATAAAGCCCTACATGTTTACTACAATGTCTTAAAGAAATACGATTGAGCAAGTAAAAGTCAATGGTGAATGTCCAGAAAACACTTTACAAAAGTGTTCAGCCAGTTTTTAACAAGAGAAGCCTGTTCACGCCTCCACAGAATATTTCCGGTTTTTTTTCTTGTTTATTCACCTGGTTCAAAGTACTGGCTAGCTTATTCAAACTGAAAAAGCCTTTGGGGACTGCAAAAGCATGGAAATTACTTTTGCGCTCTGTATCTGCAAATAGGAACTAGTTGTGAGGAGCTAAGCACTATGATTTCTGAAACACGGAGGAACACATTGACCAGAAAAAGAGAGAAAAAAAATCAATCAGTTAATTATTTTTTGAGAGATAAATCTTGCCTTGTTTAAATTGAATCCATGTAAATGTCAAATATGTTTAGACAAGCTTACTTTCAGTGAATCCAAAACATCTCAGGTAGCTTTATTTAATGACAAATTTTAGGTGCTGAGGGATTTGTGCAGTAATTGATGTCTGGATTCCATTAAGCTGTAGAGGAATGAATTGTGGAATGAAAAAAAAAATAATTATATTTATCTCATTATATTCTTGTCATGAAAAACTACACAAAGTGAATACCCTAAAACATTAACCTAGCAGGGTTGATCAAACATGCACAGCCATAACACACACTTCTGAATAGCAAAAATAGGTTTAAAAGGCAACATTGACAATATTTGCTCAGTGTGTACTGGTTACCAGCTCAAAAGAAGATGAAATTGATTAAATAAAGGCTTCTTATTTGTTCACTGAAATCCATTTAAGCAAGTCATTTGTAGTTCTTCAACTGGCATCGGTTGACCTCGGAAACATTGCAGTTGTGACTCCAGCTCTTTTCCCAGCACTGAGACCTGCTGTCTATTAGTGATGGGCTGGGAACAGAGTAAGAAAAGGAAAGAGAGATAAAGAGAGAGAACTTCAGAGCCAGGACAAAGAGAGGAGGAAGTCAGAGTCTAATCAGCCAGATCTAACACTATTCCCTCCTAGAGTCCTTCCCTAGCCTATCAAGACATGCTTTCCTCAGTTATGCCCTCTAATTTGGAGGTGTTCCTGCATTCAAAAGGATGCAGTGTCCTTTACTTCAGAAGCACCTTTCCATATTTCCAACACCCTTCTTAAGGTCAATGAGTTTCTGAAGATCCTCAACAGGCCTGTCATTCCCACTGCCTGGAAAAGAAGTGCAGTACATGTTCAGTTGAAAACTCCCCTCTCTGAAAGTCTTTCCTATTCCTTCATCCTCTATTAATGCCATGAAAAATATGAGATCAGAGAGCAAGAAGTGAAGCAGCAGAGCAACGCACCTGGGGATGTTTACAAAATGAGTGCAAAGGTCACAGCTAGTTAGTATGCCTGGAAGAAAAGTCGAACCAAAAGCATGAAGGGGTGGAGAGATGCTGTGGAATAGGAGCCTGTATCCAATGACACCTCCAGGACTGTCTGAGCTAAGCACAGAGCACAGAAGCTGCAGTCAAGACCGCTTTTGCCATTGCCCACAGCATCTTGGCTTTGGCCACCACTGCCTCATGCACAAGTCCCCCACCCACTTCTCACAAAGAAGTGATCCCCAGGGTCAGAATTATAATCCATCCAGATCCCCTGCTCCAGCACAGGCCAGCACCCACTGCAGGCCCCTGGCTTTGAGGTACCTCCTGGGGCACTGCCCTATGGCTGCAGGTGTAAATAACTCCTCTGGTAGAATGGACTGGTTGTCCCCAACTCATACACACGATCCTTATGTGCAAACTCCTCTTGAAAAGTAAATAGAGGAAAAGAAATAAAGACAGACATGCCACTATGCAGAGAGAGCATGTCTTACTACATGTGAGATTAATCTTGGCCATTTTTAAGGATATACATCTGAACTAATTCCTTAGGTTTCCTTTTCAATTAGTGGGGAAAGACACACAGAGTCCATTTCTAGAGTGAGATGACTCAACTCTGAAGATAACCTTTCCGTTCCATAGGTTGGCTTCTCATCCAAACCTTGGATCTGCCTTTCTCAAGTGTCAGAGGGACCCAGCAAGGTTTGTGGGCTCCAGCACTAGCACTTGGGAATACAGAGGAAGTGGCCAAGGAAAGAGCACAGACTGAGGCAACAAGTGCTTGGGGACATGTGCTGCACAGAGTAAGAGGAACAGACACTCAGTACCCCATCTCTCAGTCAGAAGAGGCCCTTCGCTGCTCCCCATGACATCAGGGTTGTTTCTCTGCCACCCAGTAACAATGCCATGGAAACAGAGTCTCCATTGAGGTACCACACCTGTGCCACCTTTTTGCCTGGGCCACCACCCTTCATCACCACTGTGCCTTTGAGCAGGGAGGTCTGGAAAGAGACAGAGGCAGAAAGGTGAGAGGGGAGAGCCATCCCCAAAGGGCACCTGTCTACACGTGCTCCACTCCTTGGTCTCGTCTGACACTATGGCAGTGACTAGCTTTTTCTTGTAGGGAAAAACCTGTGGCATACGAAGTGAGAGGGGGAGCCTTTCACTACCCCTCTCCTCTATTTCTACCTTCGAAAAAATGGGAAAGAAAGGGTGAAACTGAAAAGGGAAAATTGTATCTACTCAAGTAGTTCTATCAAAAGGTTCTCAGCACAAGACTGCTAGTGGCCTTTCAAAACCCCTGCTACAGTTCCCCTAAAAGTTATACTAAATAACAAAAATGTCCAGCTTCTCCCTCCTTTAGTCCTTCTGGCTGCACTACCCGTGGGGGGAGCAGGGAGGGGAACCTCATAACTGCTCTTTCTGGTTTCCATATCATGTTACAACCAACTACCTACACCCACTGGGCACCTACTGTATCCTCAGCCTCTTGACTGAAGAATAATACATGATCACTGAAACCAAGCTGCCTCCTTTCTTGCCTCTTCCCGTGGTATTCCCTACACCTTTGCTACGCTTTTGCTATCAGGCCTTTCATCCAACATCCACCCAAAGCTGTAAAGTACTTAAGGTAGGAAAAACTCCTGAATCTTAGCAGGTAGGTGCTCTCAGCAGACCAAGCTCTGTCTAAAACTCACCAGCACAGTAGAACAGCTTCTGTGCTGTGGCTGCTATTCCCAGTGAGCCTGAGGCAGCAGAAGATCACAGGTATGGGGTTTGATAACTGACTTATGCGAGATTAAACAGACAGCTCAAAGGTGCTGATTGCCTCACCTAGGAAACATGGTTACAAGACACATGGTTAGAGTACAATGTCCCGGGATCTCCCCCAGATACCTGGATTTGAGGGAAATCAGATTGTCACCAGGAATCAATTCAATCTGGCCTTACAGCTCCAACTTTTCAAGTATGCCAGTTTGATCCTGGAGAATTCAGGGTACAGCTTGTCACTGTTAGGCCCTGCATGGGGCAGGTGAGACAGTCTGAAACCTTTTCAGATGCTAATCGCTCCCACAAAGACAGTAAGATAACAGGGAAAGGAAAGAGTAAACAGTGTGTAGCTCTGCAGCTGAATGAACAGCTTGTTTAGCCAGAGGAAAGCAGTTACTGGAATGAGGCTGTTCAAAGGGGAAAAAGTTGAGAGAGAACGATGGAAACAATTCTCCACTGCTCACAATGAGCCTTTTCTGAAGATTATCTACAGATTTAAATTTTGAAGGCTCTACTGCTTGTTGCGATTCAGACAGTAAAAGTAAAATTCTGCTTTGTTGATGCATGCAGGTTATTTTCTACCCATCTGCATTATGGTAGGTGTTATAGTAGCCTGGAAGCTCCAGGATTCCAACAGCAGTCGTTTATGTCCCTCCTTTTGCATGCTGAATGCCCAGACCTATGATTTCCTTTGTGGCTTTTTTTAAGTCTTCTTGCATATTTGCACAGCACTGTAACCTTAAACTACCACTACTGCAATTTTCCAGTCACAAATATTTGGAAATCAAGATGTTGAAGTTAGTAACAGGGAAGTTCCTCTTTCAACACACTTTTCCCACAGCTAATAAACTAAGGAACACAAGTTTCAGAAATAAGTTACATTTCTATGTATTGATAAGCCCATACCAGCATATTCTGCTTTTTCCTGACTTTGCATATAGGTAGAGTGATTTTTGGGAAGTATCCCAAGAAGCACAGGAAGAGTTCAAGTAAGTTCTTAACCCCAATGCAAGGCTGACAGACAGTCCCCACCAGCTGTTGGTTAGGGGTTTTTTTAAAAAAAAAAAAAAGCTTGCAAATAGCTTCTCTTCATGTTTTAACTACTCCTGCCTGATTCTCTCAGCCAAACTGGATGCTCTGAAAATGGCTGTATTCTCCTCACTGGCACCCTAATTCCATACTGTGTTCCCAGTGTGTCTCCAGGCATCTTGTAAAATACCGAGAATGTCTGTCCACCCTAAATGATCTCTTTTGTTCCAACTTGTGTACAGGGACGTGGCATTCAGGCCCTTAGGGCATTAGCATTGCCACGAAGCCACATTTCACAACATAATTTATTTTAACATGCAACCAGCTCTGGCAGAGCTGCCTGAGGATTTCTAGTTTAAAGTGAGGCAGGACAGTAAGAAACTCAGACAAAAGTCAGAAAGGCCAGAGAGGGGAAGATAAAGATTATACCTATTTACAACACATTTGTGTTTTGTTTGCCTCGACATTATTTTACCTTCACAAAAATAGCATGAATTTCAAGACAGGGAAGTAGAATCACAACTTAGAAACTATATGAAAGTTGTTAAGATCAAGGCAGCAGAAAAATGTTTAAAGATGAACAGGCAGAGTAGGTAAAGCTGAAGGATGATGGCAAATTCAGGCTGAACGTCAAGAAATCTTATTTAATAATAGGACTTCTTAGCAACACTGGTAAGAGCGATAAAAGCCATTAAGAAAACTGCTCCTTCATTATTTGAGAAGTAGGCCCTATCCTGAAATTTTTTAAAAACATTTGAGTCGAGGTCCACTCAAAGAACCTTGTGTGTTTTATGACAGGTCCCCAAGACCACAGACCAGGAGGAATAGATGGGATGTTCTGTTTACAGTGTAACCTATACACTCTGCTCTTTGCACACCTTCTCCCCTGATCTGTTTTCTCATTCTCTAATGTTTTATCCTTTGCCTTCTCTACTTCCACTTCAGATCTCCTTAGGAGAGAAACCTGGTAGGCAAGAGGTAGAATAAAGTTTCTGACAAACTGGGATTTCAAGAACCTCTGCTGAGGAATTAACCTCATATTTCAAGGCAAGAGTCCCACAATGACTGCAAATAAACTCTGAGAACTTGATATCAATTTCCCAGGGCTTTTCCAGCATATGTAGGGAACTGTGGCCCAGAGACAGACATCTTGTCTTACACATTCAGTCCCCAGCATCTCCAGGTGGTCTTTGCACTGAAACTCTGTTCACAGCCACTGTAATGGCCATAGAAGAGAGTGGAAAGTGTTTAAACTATTGGCTATGTTGCATTTAACACCTTCTCTCCACAAAGACACCCAAAAAGGGGAGGAAAAAAGGACACACAGACCCCTCTACGAGAGCATTCATATACACTTACCTGCCATCAGTCATAGGTAAAAGACAGTTTCATTGCTGTCATGGTATTTGTAAGTGGCATCACTGTCTTCCCTTGTGATGCCTAAAAGCTGAATATTCCTAAGGACAGGTAGTTTTCCTTAACTCAGTAGTTTTCCTTAACTCAGAGAACCTAAGTTCATTGCTTTTCATTCAAAACTTTAGCCTGGAACTCACTATTGATAATTGTACAGTTTAATTTCAGTTGGGACTTAGAAACTACAAAGGCATGCTCAGAAATTGCAGACAACAGACTTGGAAGACAGACAACTCTGAAGGCAAAGCACTTCTCTGCCTCAAAGCAAAATGAGATCAGCTGCAGACAAATAATGAGATACTGAATCAATTAACAAGAACAAAAGATGTTTTTGAAGTCAGACAACAACATCAGATAATAAAAAGCAAGGAAGCATTTTACCACAGAAGTCTTTATTTACTGGGCTTTTAAAATCCTCTTTCTCCTTGTCTATGGCCTAAGCAAAATACCTGGCACTTGGAATTTCTGCTCAGAGCTGGCTCCACTCAAATTCTGAAATGTGGATAACCAGGAACTGTTGGGCAATTTGCTCCCTAGGAAACATCTGCTTTCTGGAGTAAAGGAATGTCACTAATATAGTTGTGCCTTGCAGGCAAACATGCCCTCTTTACACAAGGGCTGAGCAGTTACTGTTTCAGAAGGGATTACCTAAGGAGATTCCATGATTGTGGCTGCAACTTTTGCTTCTGGGCAAACCTGGGGTTCGTTCCATGTGTGCAATAACCACAGGGTGTGTTTGCACACATGCAGACCCTGCAAAGCCTGTTTCTTACACAGGATACTGCAGGCCAGAAATGACTTGTGAATCCAGGCTAACCCTTATGCAAAACAGTAGCACCTCATTAAGGGTCCTTCTCTTCACTGTAACAAGCTGCTTTCAGCTGCAGTTACTGGTCCTGGGTCACATTCTCCGGGGCTGCATTTTCCTTGCAGCAAATACTTTGAAAGCTTCTGCCACAAAGCGCATGCTTTCCCAAGTGTGAAGGTAGGGAACTGTAATGTTGAATTTCAACATCAAAATTTTCCGGCGATCCTTCCTTATACCCGGCTCATGTTGAAAACGCAGCTTGGAAACAAGCAAAGCTCACTCAGAATGTGCTGGAGTTTAAGAGCTTGCTGAAGCCCCTCTGCTAGTGCTGACTAACCCACCACATGTACCATCCCCACACAGCAACTTGGCAAATTCCTTCCTAGCGTTCCAAGAGTGAGGACAGACGCAGCTTCAACAGCAAGAAGCCAGTGCTTGTGCTGAGACAGGTACTGGCCTTGCCTGTTCAAAACGTTCACTTCCTTCTCTGCACCACCATTCAGTAAGTGAAAGGCAAATGATGCTCAACTCCAGAAGTGTCAAAAGCAGCACCCAGAGGCACACAAAAGGGATGGATGACTGCAGGACAGCCTGCAAGCAGTGACTGTGAATGGCCAGACTTGCCACAGAACTCTCTTAAGAACCAGAACCAGCAGAAGTGAGACTACAGAAAAAGCAGGGAAATAAATTATTGGGAAGTTTATATACACGGCCAGAAGCCAAGAAAGAGAAACCATTCAAAGGTGGGGGACAAGGCAGATTATGGCAGCACAGAAACCATTGGAAAGAGGGAAATAATCACTCTGAACCACCTCCATGTTCAGCTATGACTTCTTGAACATCTGCAGATACACAGGAGCTGCACACACAGCAGCTTACAAATATTTCTGCCTCAAGGATAATGTGTACCCAACATATTCTTGTGTCCCACTCCCAAGCAGCAAGAAGAATCCCTTGTGTCTTCACTTAATTTCTTCTTTTTCTAGAATATTAAAGTCACAGGCAAAGTACAAGGAGATGTGTCATGGAATTTTCACTTGCCAAAAAACAGGAACAGATCAATGAGTCTTGGAATTCAAAAACAAACCTTTTTTTATGGATCCCACTTATGGTAATGAGCTAAGAGCTTGGCCTTGGCAGTGCACTGAGTTGGGAGTTCATCTGAATACTACCCTCCCTGCAACTAGTAGGTAAAAAGGAGCTCTGGAAACTGCTTAGGGGGCCAAGCTGAAGATTCAGCTTGTTTATAGTGTAAGCTGTTCCAATTGGATGTGTTTGCTGGCCTTTGATCCAAATTTTCTGTGCTGTCAAAAGAAGGTATAATCAAAGAACATGCTAAGGGATCTCATTTTGTTTGAGTCTTTGGGCTTAGAACACCAGTTTACAATGGTGTGACAGTTTTGCTTAATTTCAGGATGATTAGGCTCATTGGAAAAAAAACTCAACTAAATAAAACAAACTTAGAAGCAAAGGCATTCCTAAGCCTTGATCATCATAAAAGTCTGGCACCATTTTTGTAGATAAATGTGGGATTATGTTTCATGGTTCTGAATGGAATACTTTGACTGGAAACTTTGACTTTGACATACAGTTTGTCTTTGCAAGCTGAAATAATAGCCACTAAAAAGTCATCTTTGTTAATAAATAATAGAAGACTGAAGAAGAAAATAGCAGTTCGAACAATTTTTCTGAAGGGTTGAAAGACCTGAAGTGCTACAGGGATGAAATCTTTCTGGCTTGGTCTGAGACACTGGATTCACATTGCACTGGTAAGCAGCAGGCAGATACTGCTATCAAATGCAACTCTCTCCTATGGTAAAATAGGTTCTAACAATGACAAACAGTCTGGAGCAACTGAATGTGAAGATTGTCTAAAGCACTTTCTTTTTCAGCTTTGAAAAATATTTCCACTTAACTGATCTGGCACAGAAGAGCTTTGCTGCAGCATTCTCTAGGTATCTGTAAAATAATCTTGTTTTCTTAGATGTCACTCAGAAATACTTCACACTGTGAGCTGAGGAATACCAGTCTAGATGGAACAGTAATTCTAAAGTCTTCAACCCACTCTCATTTTGAGTAGCAGTAATGACTTCTGGTGATTGTGTGAACAGAGAACATAAAATCCAGAGCTCTCAGAGTTAAACTGAAATTGATACTGAGCACTGTCTTCTCTACTCTTTCCCTGAATCCCACTTATACTGAGAGATGCAGTATAACAGCTAAGAAAATCTCAGAAGTACTTGCTATAGATATTGAGTTATTCTGTTAAGGAGAACAAAAGGAAGACAATCTGAGTTGTCTTTGGTCACAAGGAGGCCCACCTTGGAGGAGGTAGGTATTTACAGAACACTCAGGGTACTATAGGTGCTTTAGGATCCACTTTGAAAATCATCTCAAGTGAATCTCAAGTTGTACTACTGCTGAATTTGTAGAATCAACCTTTTCAACAGGGGGATGATCTTAGATAACCTATAGCTGATGATCAAAATACACCTGCAGAGATCATTTGTGGAATACACAGGCTGTCTGGCTTTGACAGTCTGCCAACAGCTTACCCTCCCTGCAGAGATGCATGGCCAGTGAATTTACTGGATCTATGATATTCAGATCTCAAAACACATTAGCTCCCTAACTTAAATAGTTCCATTCCCTGTGCTTGCTTAATGCTGTCAGAAAGTTCAGGCTCTTACACACAATGCTTTCTTTTTTCAGAAAGCCAGCTGTATTCTGGGCCGCACCAAAAGCAGTGTGGGAAGCAGGTTGAGGGAGTAGATTCTCCCCCTCTACTAAACTCCTATGAAACCCCACCTGGAGTGCTGCATCCATCTCTGGTACCCCCAGCATAAGAAGGATGTGGACCTGTTGATCCAGAGTCAAAGAAGGCCACAAAGCTGATCAGGGGGCTTGAGAGCCTCTGCCATGAAAACAGGCCAAGAGAGTTTGGATTGTTCAGCCTGGAGAAGAGAAGGCTCCGGAGAGACCTTAGAGCCCTCTCCAGTACCTGGAGAGGTGCTGCAAGAGAGCTGGAGAGGGACTTTTTACAAGTGATAGCACACAGTGATAGCACAAGGGGGAATGACTTTAAACTGAAAGAGATCAGGTTTAGATTAGATATTAGGACGAAATTATTTACTGTGAGGGTAGTGAGACACTGGAACAGGACAAGGGTCAAAGCTTTAAACTGAAAGAGGGTAGATTTAGATTGGATATAAGGACTAAAATCTTTATGATGAGAGACAAGTTTAAATGTTTCTTGGGAATATGAGGAAGCAGTAGGTTTGGAAGCTTGGATTTGAGGGAAAAAAGTCATTAGCAGTATTAACTCCACACCAGCAGAGGGAAACACAGCCCCAAGAAAACCAATTCACCCTCTTGGGAGATGTTTTTCACCCATCATATCCACTGAAATGGACTGATTTAGCCACGGATAAATGAGACGCATTGTGATGTGGTAGGATATGCCATCTTGTTTCCTGTATTTACTATGTATACTGACAGTAAAAAGTAAAACAGATCTCTGCTTTGAGAGATATCTGTTAATACATGATTCAGACATCTTGGGCTTGATTTTTTCCATGTTTGTAAGTGTTTCCTACTCTCTGTTAAGTTAATGGGTCTAAAGTGCACTTGGCAAAATAAGATCCCAGTCCAGCACTGTTAGAAGTGACCTATGGATGTTGGAATTCACCTCTTTCACCTTGGAAGATGTCATTCAAACACCAGTCATTGGTAGGTGCCTGTGACAAAACGTCTGGAAACTGACACGATTGGCAGCTCTCCTCACACACTGGTGAGGAAAACAGACCCTGATGGCCCACACCTTCTCTATGCAAAAGACAAGCACAGGGTTAGGATAGGTTTTATGAGACGTTCAGTGACAGGGGAGCATTGCTGCCGTGAGGAGGTGTATCCAAAACTCTGGGAGGGTTTCCAAAACTAATGGGGAAGATAGGAATTGTAGAAAAACCTTCCAAGAGTAGGATTGCACATAAGCACGAATTTCACCTCTCTGAAACCGCTTCACCATTCTGGGATCACAACATCTGCTTCCAAATCCCCCCGAACCAGCTTGCTTCTCATACTCACTGTTACAGCTCCTAAGGGTTACATTTGTTAAAGGACTCTTCCAAAAACATGTAATTAAAAGATGCTGAACTCCTCCAGGCAACCAAAGCAACACATTATGACCTGCTTGCCAACTCTATACAAGCACAACAATGCACCACAGTGTCTTTTGCTCCAAGGGACACTGAATGCAGTGACATTAAACATCAATCATGTGGGCTAAAGAAAGGAGATGGAAATTTAATCAAAAGATTATGGCTATGACTAGTAATTTTGCAAGATTTGGATGCCTTAAGGACATCTTCAAAAGTAGGTCTGCACAGTGTCCTCAATGCTAAATTCCTGTGGCTGCATCCTTGCTTTTGTTGCTGGCATCTTCAGCTGCATGTGGCTCCCTGGGGGCTCCCTATGCGACCAAGAAAACTGTACCTAAGCCTGGGCAGGTGGGTTCCTGCTGCCCTTCCTGTCAGTGCACAATTGTTCAAGAACAAACATTTCTACTTGTAAATCCAGTGTGACTCTGGCAGTAATTCCTTACAGGAAGGTGAAAAACAAGATGCATGCAAAGAACAGTGGTCAGCCAACAGACAGAATCTTGATCATTTTTCATCTTTTTCCATCCAATAATTCTACAGCGTAATGGACAGCTGTGACTGCACCACAATTACATCTAGTAGCTCCTGACATGCTCTTTTCCTGTGTCCTGTCACCTTGTCATCTGCTTTGGTTATCTGCCTTCCAGAGTAGGCTCATCTTTTGTTACAGTCTATAGTAACACATGTTCAATGCCACCTTCATCTCAATGAGTAACTAAACTTCCAAGGAAACACAGTCAACTTAGATGGTGTAAAAACCAGCAGGGGCTCCACACCAGTGATGCAAAACTGCCTTGCACAAAAGGACATCTATCAGCCATGAAACCGAGCAGAAAAATGTAATTCTGTGACCCCTCCCCATCTTTTCAGGCAAGGTAACAGACACACAGATATCTTAAAGACAATGGCCAGTCTCAAGACCTTAATTTGGTCACAGGAGAGAAATCTGCAATAGCTAAAAATTGCTGACCTTGGAAATTAAAGCAAAAAAGCCACCTACCAAATTACAATGCAAAATGGTATCTCAGTAGAGCTATGGTAGGAATAGGAATAGAGTTTAGAGAGGGGAGCATCATCAGGAACCCCTCTTATCCTTTTGCTACTACACCAAACAGTCACCTGCATCCAACCAAAGCTGTACTCCTTGAACATCTCCCGCCCAAAGTGATTCCATGTGACAACTGATACCAGAACCACTGGTGTTATAACAGAAAGCTACACACACATCTCTAGCTACATCTGGAAATTTAGATACTGAAAACACTTTCTTCCCTTCCCTCTACTGGGCCTCCTCTCCTATTTCAGGGGCTGCTTGTTCCAGAGTGAAGTCTCATAACTGGGCTGCAATTCTTCATTTCCATACACTGCTCACAAATTCAGCTGTTTTCAAAACACACGAGCTGTTACTAAGACTGGGCTAAGACAAGAGATTCCCAATCCAAGCCACAAAAGTACTCAGGCTGTAGAGAGAACTTTGCATGATTTTGAGTAGTTTTTCCCTCAGAGTCTTACCTTCCGTATAGGACCACAGAAAGCTGTGCAGAGGGATGGTACAGGGAAGATTAAACAGATATTCTTCCCTGTAACACAGCATTGTCCACAAGGCTGGAAAGAAAGGACTAGAAAACTGTGGAGGTTGTTTCTTTATTTCTCCAAAAGCCCAAGTTCTCCACCCTGCCTCATCCCCACAGAGATGGGACCTCTGGTCCATTAGTGACATCACAGCTGTAAGGGATACTGTCCTTTCCTTTCCCACTTCCTCCTGTAACAATTTCATACTGCTACGGAGGCAAGTGCTGTTACTGCTAAGCTGCTGAACATGGATTGTTATTAGAGATGCTGGATAGCAGCATCCCAATCTTTTCTCTTGGAAGATCACTATATCTCTTTCTGTCTTTTTCTCCTGAATCTTGGGGGCTGTAGGGAAGAAGCTGCAGGTATATTACAGACAGCTCTGGCAGCTGCTGTATATGCTTTCTAGGAAGGAAAAGATGGGCAGAACTAGAAGGAAGACTTCTGCGCCTTCATTAGAAATCTTTAGAAGTGTGGTTATAAAAAATACAATTTTTTTTTCATTAAAATGCTGAGAAAAATATGGAGGTGCACTCCATCTCTGACAGAAACTCTTCCTAATGTGTTTAACATGATTCTGGAGCCCAGTAGTACCTACTCAACTCCCTTCCATCAGCTGGGATAGTACACCCAAAGCAGATAAGGGCAAATATTCAGGAGACCATGGATCTTGCTGAATCTCAGCACCCAGCATGTGCAAAGCACAGAAGAGCACAGCAGCAGTGACCCAGTGATTGCCAACCTCTCCGAGCGGCCCATGTTGAGGGTGAAATGCACAAGCCAGGAAGCAGTGTAGGGGTCAGCTCATCAGCCTGTGCTCTGCTGACTGGCCTGTGCACCACCAGCTGAACTACAGGGGTGAGTGCAGGAGATAGAAGCACACGGTGGCAGCCTCTCTCCCAAGGATTCCACCCTTGAGGCTTTTGAGGTGACCTGGTTGTTGCACTGCACTCTCTTCCTTCTCAACATTACCATTGCAGCAGAGGAAGCCTCCAGAGCACTGTGTCGGGAAAAATACTGAAGTGATGACAACATAGGTTGAGAGAGTCACAGAGATGATGATGCGATGCCTGGTTTCAAACCTAGATTTTGCAGACCACCTAGAGGTAAATGCACAGTGATAAAGCAAGTTGTCTAGACAGGTAACGAGTGGATTGGAGAAGCAACCAATGTGATAAGCCAAAATATAAGGAAAATGATCCAGAAAAATAAAAAAAGACAGTGGTCAAGACATAGCTGTCTGTTTACATCATGCACAACTGGGAATGCAGGCCAGACAAGTTACAGAGGTTTTCCAGATCTAATGCTAAACAAAATTACACCCTCTCCAAGTTTGGCCTCAATACAAATACACTCCACCCCAAGATCTCATCACACTAAGCAAAGCAGAGTTTTACAAGTACTCCATTTCTGTAGCTGGCACAACAGCACAATTCCAATTAATAGGAAATGCAGACGTGCAAAAGGAACTGTTTATACCCTAATCATCACAGCACAGGTCAGTATTATCACTACAGAACTATTATTAGCCTGTTTTCGCTACACTGTACAAGTAATAGCAAAATTGTATCATGAATATCCAATCATTATTTAATTGTTGATACCCAGTATTTAAATTCAAAGGAAGAAAGACAAAGGAAAGCAAAACTTAACATGACATGAACAGACTCTTGACCACAGCTCTTGAATTTGAGCTTTTAAGTGAGGTACATGAAGAGATAGATTGCAGGACCAATCCCTCTCAACGACAGATAGATGAGTGCAAAAGTCAGGAACCATCTTCTCAGTATTGCAATTTGCTAATTCTCACTTACTACTAAGACATTGCACAGTGATAAACTTGTTTTAATTTCTATTTTACTTCTAACACATTTAGGACTGTGAAATACTAAAAGGAAACGTGTAGTAACAGAACATTTCTCTCTCTGAAAACAGGAAAACACACTTTAGACTAATACAAAGAATGGTTATCTGTAACAGATACTGAGTAAGAAGTATTCTTAGGCTACCATATGTGTGTGTGCTTGGGACATGGACATGCATGTTAAGAGCACAAACAAGACGGGGAGGGGTGGGGGAGAAGGACTATTAAGGTAGGAGGAGCAAACTTGAGGCAGCAGAACAAAGAAAACTGCTTAACACCCACAAAAAAAAAAA
>VZTJ01004381.1:230543-282146 GCA_013397795.1 Orthonyx spaldingii | reverse complement strand
AAAAAAAAAAAAAGAGAACTGAAATACAGACAGAGCCTGGAAGCAGCTTAGCAAGGTGGGATATATGAAACCAAGAAGGCATTTAAAAAGTTCTCAGCTGTTCTACTTTTTAAACATTAAATATTAAGGCAGAAAAGCACTTACAGAAGCATCAGCATATGCATCAGCACGAACAGGCACTGAACCACAAGAGATGAAATGGCCACTACTGTGTGGGGGCAGCCATTCCACCTGCTTACAGAGGTTCCAGAGGCACAGTGTGATACACAGATTTGCAAAAAACCCAATCATAAACTGCAGCTACTGCAGACAGGATACCAGCCACATTCCTAGGTTACATTCACATGTAAATTACTAGAACAAGCACACAGAAAACAGGAATTAAAATTTACATGAAATGAATATCCATGAAATGAACAGCAAGATTGTCAAGGATAAGCGGTGTTTACTGATAACATACATACTCAGCATCTTGCCTCCCTTTTTTGCTTCACTTTTGTAAATTTTGTTCAAATTTCAAGTAAGCACATTATGGAAATACCATCAGTATGTGTTCTCATTCTTTACAGTGCTTCACTAACAACAAACTAAGACAGCCATGTGCAAGATATATAACCTATGATTTTAACGATTAGCTCTCTTCACAAACAATAGATAGTAAGAATGTACATGCCCATGTCTGCAACAAGCCCTGCCACTATGGCTTCAAAATCCAAAGGCACATTATCCCTGGTAGATTAACCAAGTTGCATCTCTTTTTCTCTAGCAGTCACCAAAGTGACTATGAAGTATAGCCTGATCGGTATGGTGATTTCACTTCTAAAACTCAGAAGACTTGTATCCTCAATAACTTAGGTGAACTCATAACACGCTCGATAAAACCAAAGGCCTGACACTAAAGTTTTCTAGGCATTTGGGAAGCTTATTCATATGTATATAAAGCATTTAGAACTCTTAGGAATGAAATTCCTGGAGAGAAAAAAAAAAAGGTTAATAAAGTGAAGCATATTCAACAGGTTTTACTCTTCCAGCTTAGCTGCAGCTTTGATACAAGATCAACGGATTTCTGAAGTTAACCAGCCCTTCAAGAAAGGGGAGATGGTGTAAAAGGTACCAAAAAGACTCTCACACTCTCATGAATTACAATTCAACTCTTTTATTCAATTCTCCAGGTTAGTAGGACAGGGATCACGACTGTTAACGCCACATGTGGACATCACTCCATTGCACATCATTGCTGATCCATCCTTTCTTCCCTTCATTGTGAAGGAGGCATTATCAAAAGCCTAAGTGTTCCCATGAGAAGCAACAGAAGACCTCCTACTGCTGTAGAAAAACCTAAAGAAATAAACCATTGCAGAAGTTAGTCTTTGCTCCAAAATATGAATATCAGAAATGCAAGCAGACATCATGAAAAAAAATCTCTGTATCCAGCACCTAGCTGACTTCCTTCATAGCTGCATCACAGACACACTAAGGACTGAGCCACGGGTACCAAACTCTTCTTTTGACCTTGGAAAAGGCCTTTCCAGGTCAAGGAGTGAGATGCAGTAAAGGTTGTGTTCTAAAGATAAAATCTAATTCCTGTTACCTTTCCAGTGGGTAGAGTCCAATCTCTGCACCTGGTGATTCAGCATCTTTCACACGCCTTAGATTTCTGTGGAAATATTTCATGTGGAGGAAAAATTGTGTAAAAGTTTAGCAAAGTCAAACTGCAGACTTTTCCTGCCTCATTTTCCCACTGATCAAGTTGCAGTATTTGCCATCCAGTAAACAACCATCTCCATTCAGGCATGGACAAGCATTCCTACATCACATTACAACTGCACCACCCCTCCCATACAATGCTGTAAAGATGGGTGGGCAGGGTAACCGTAACATTTGTGTTGTTTCTGTTGCTTTGTGTTTGTTAGGTGCATGGGAAAATGCATACACAAACACACCAAGTTTACTCCTAAAACTCACAAAATACAAGTTTCAGGCTTAATGCACAATACCACCAAACAGAAAGAAACCAGAGAATAAAGACTACCAGGCAGTGCTTTGCACAGCAGTGAGGAGGGAAAACTGCACACACCCTCTTGGACAAACCACACTTCTGAAATATTTACAGGTATGAAATATATACAGTTGCACAAACAGTCAGTGTGACATTCCCATTCCTCATCAAGGTGTAACTGAAACATTCATCTGGACTCCTGGCCTCCTGCTACATTGGTATGACAGAACCAAAAGGACACCTGTGCATACAGCTACTGCTTAAGTCCTCTCTCTGCTTCAGAGCACCTTCCTGTTCAGTCCATGGAACACCATGGACAGTTTTCACCTCCCCAGTTCCTCTCTCCCCAAAATGTAACTATTTTATGACACAGATAAACTAAGCATCAAACATAGCTCAGCAGTGTCACTACTTCCAGGAAATCTGAACAGAAGAAATGCACAACTGGCCAAAGAAGTAGCAACAACTGAGTTACTGGTTTATTTAATATGGATCTTTCCTCCCTCTCTAACAACAGATGCTAATTTGTACAAGAGGGATTGTCCTAATAAATTCTGGAAATTAGCATGTATACCTGAAAATTTACAAATGTGATAAATCGATTTTATTTACTATTTAATTTTATGTATTACAACAAGGAATATGTATTACAACAATTTTATGTATTACAACAAGGAGGTTCAGGTTGGACCTGAGGAAGAACTTCTTCACAGGTTTGTCAAGCACTGGAATGGGCTGCCCAGGGAGGTGGTGGAGTCACCACCCCTGTAAGTGTTTAAGAAAAGACTGGATGCGCCACTCAGTGCCATGGTCTACCTGACCTGAACATGGTGTTCGTTCAAAGGTTGGGACTTGATGATCTCAGAGGTCTGTTCCAACCTGATACTGTGATTCTGTGAAATTAGTTTTTTGCTATTAGAACACTTCATTGAAAAAAATTCCAATGACCTCTAATAAAAAATTTCTTTTTCATTCCTGTATTAAAAACCTCAATTATATTGCAATTTGTCTAACACAAAAATGCTTTTTCTAAGCCATTCTGCTTCTTACAGAAATCGATAACAGACTGATATATTTAACTGCCCAAACACACTTCCCTCCTTCCAAATAAACAAAAAATATCTATTACCCTAAGATAGAATACTGTACATAGCTGCATACAGCAACCTGCCTCCAAATAAAAAAGCAGACACACAAATATTCACATAAATCTTTTATAAGCCCTTCATGCACAGACTTGGCACAGCTCAATACACTGACATATTACTATGCAGACTCTGTATATTCTAGTAACACTTGTACTGTTTCTAAAGGGAACAAAGGACGGATGCAGAAATACCTTGAAAATGCTTTGCATGGGTGCAGTGTGAATGTTAACTTTTTTATCAGCCTAATTCACCTCCTATTCAGTCAGCATGAGGAACCTATTCATTCCCTCCATTCACAAACACATCACCCCTTGCCTGCCTGTGGAAGTCTATGACAAGAATGGAAAATGCTCTGTCATGTTCAAATCTCTACCACATCAAAGCTGCAGAAAACAGGATGCTTTGCTATGTCATATCTAAAAGAAAAAAAAAAACACAACCAAAACTCTTTTGTACTGACAGCCACATGGAGAACTGTGGAGGATCTGAGAAGTGTTCTAAATGCCTTCTTATTTATAACAAAAAAAAATAAAATTCTTTCCTGACCAGTTGACAAAGTCACCTTGGTCTCTGCTCATTAAAAAAAGCTCACATACATTTATATGCCTCTATCTCCTACTATGCTGAGAAGCAGCACTTACAGGTGTATTAGGGCAAAAAAGCCCCTGTTCAGGGCCAGATGATCTCCCTTCTCCCCAAACATTACTGTCATGTAAACTCAGTGTTGTAACACCTTTAATCCACATGACCACCCATTCAAGTATAGCAGGTACTACAGTCAGTTTGTGTATCAATGGAGCCTTCAGCTTTCCTCCTAAAGATCCAGTTCTCAAAGGCTAGTATGTCTAGCATATATTATGTACAGGAAGTCTGGTGAGATTCCTCCTTACAGCAACAGCTGGGAATGCTCAAGATCAGCAAAAGCTGTTTTCCTGCCTCATCTCTATCTTTGATAACAGACTGACATAGACTTCAGCCTCCTTTGCCTCTGCTGTCAGAAATTACTTCTCTTCATCACATCTCCAGCCTGACTGAATTTAAAACCCTTTCTCTAAGAGCTTCACCTCACATAGAGACTTGCTCATTATTACATTTAACAAGATTCTAATCAATTCTCCACCCCAAATATTTTCCACTTTGCACATGCAGTCTCCTTTCACTCTGTAAAAATCCAGTTCTGGGATTTTCAGCCTGTGGTCCACTGAATACTTTCAAAGGCTGTATGATAACCAAGAAGCTAATGAGAAAAGCACACCAGTTGTCCACAGTCCTAAGTGGTACCTCATGTGCACTGCAGACTATTTAGTTGCCTGGATATCAAAATTCAGATCCAGCTTAGTTCCTGTATACAAATGTTGTTCCCGATTTTAGTGTGACTATACCAGGTAACAACAGGAAACAGAATTTGGAATTTATCAACTAATACTTAGCTGTAAATGAAGTAGAGACATTCATGAAAATACAAAAGCTACTGTTGTATTCTGCATATTGGTATATATTCTAACACAATTTCTTCTTCCCAATTCACTTGGACACATTTCTCCATATTTTCAGCTGATCCAAATTCAAACATCTCCTACGTCAGACAGTTCATCAGTGCTTTCATATCCTGCTGTTCTCTCCTCTTTCGTTCTTTTCAGAAGGAGAAGTCATCTTACTAAAGAGTCAACATTTTAATCTCTAGTAGGAGAATTACTTAAAATGGAGGTTTTGTTATGGTGAAACATCCTGATGACATCTGCAATAAGTATTTATGGTGTCTACATCAGTGGTCTCCAAAGGGGAGCCCACATTCCCCACAGAGCTTTGCAAGACAATCTGTAAGGCTGCAGGGTGAAAATGGGTTTTTTTCACCATTAATAAATACAGTTAAGTAAATGTTTCAAAAATAGTCTTGATTTCATCTTTATCGCGTCCTTTTTTAACTTTTTGGCTTTATGTACATTTTACAATATATGTAGTAATGCACCTACGTAACTTGTAAAAAATATTTATTGGCGTGTATGCTCAAGATGTTTTCTGATAGGGATGTGCAATCAAAGAAGTTTTAGAGCCATTTGTCTAGAGAACTGAAGAGGTGGCTGAAACTATTGATTCTTAACCATTAAGTCAGAAACATTACATATTTTCTATCTCCCACTTCCAAAAAGAATTTTAACTGTTGGTGATTCGAACCTTTTTTTTCTACCTTGAGATTTAGGAAATCTCTATAAATAACACTGTTCTTTATTATCATGACATTTCTAAGGCAGATATATATATATATGTTGCTCTTTAAGTAGTAAAAAAAGCAGTTGGGCTCTCGGCCTATGAGGCTGATAACTGGCTGACAGTAAGGATGCTTTTCACCTTCATAAAATAAAATTCCACACGACTGCAAATCTTCCTCATTTATTCATTGGTTTTTAAACAGGGTTAAAATAAACATTTCACCAATGGCACAACTATGGTCAGTCTTCCTGTGGAGCAGAGAATGACTGGGCTACATAAATTCCTTTCAGCTTGATTTTCCAGTATTCTAAATATGTGGTAATTTTGGTGAAGTTTAATTTTTTAAGACACGTACTGTGGCTTAGAAAGACAGAGGGGAAACTGGAATGTTGAATCAAAGATGAGAATTAGAACATCAGGTAACCAAACACCAACTGAGATAGATCAATGTGCCTTTTGTATTACAGGCAGTCTTTCGATGGTCAGAATTCTGCAAATCAGACTCACCATTCAAAGGGACAGTTCAGGGACTCTGCCTCTCTTCTCCATTCCCCTTACTCCAGTTAGTATTTTGCAATCCATTTCTCCCAGTACTGGAGGTTTCTCAGGTCACAGTCATGAGTTTCTTCTGCTGCTGCTGCTGCCACCTACCAGTTTTATTACTCTGTTGCAGCAGAAGGGCATATAGAAGAAGTTCTTGTTCAGCATGCACATAATCATCATCCCTTGTGCAAGAAGTCATGGCCTATTCAAGTTCTACATTTCCCCATACACTAGGCAAAGCACTGGGCACAACCAAGATCAATACAAGGCTTCAAAAGCCATTCCATAAAGAGGAAGGAGCATGATCTCTAAAACCACCTTTCAAGCAACATTAAATATTAAAACATTAACTATTGCAGAATGCAGTAAACTTTGGTCAACTCTCCCCACCAAAATCAATTGCAGACTCTGCAAAGAACTAGTACTGTATTTCTTTCAAGAAAATTTTCACACAATATGTATCTAAAATCAGGTTAGAGATGCAAAACTGTGATCCAACATGAATTAATTAATAAATCTGAGGAAAAGAAATTCTTATTTTTAGACATTATTACAAACCCCAAAAAGACACCCAACCACATGCCTGAAAGTGTTACACCCGTGTCCTATAGCAGCTGATGCACAAAAATATACACAAATAAAGGAATAGGCCTGCCCAATGCTGAGACGCAAGAAGTGGGTGTGTCTGAAAGGAAAAAGCATTGGAAACATAAGTATAACAGGTTTGTAAAATCACCTTGCAAGTAAAATTAAAGACACAAATTATACACTCAATTATACCAGTGAAATGGGATATCACTCCCGTGATTTTCACAGAGTGATTCCAGGTTTATCTCAGTGTAATTGAGAGCAAAATTTGGCTCTAAAATTATTCCCTCCCACCTTAATTTCAAGTTGCAATTTATTATATTGTTGATAAGTTTGCTTTCTTTCAGGAAAATATGAACTGAGACTATGAAAAATAGACTATTTTATGATGGTATAGAGGAGTAATTAATGCACACAGAAAAACAGTCTTGAAACAAGTGCTAATTCTTTACAGATGTCATGGGAAATATAATACTGCATCAGGAAACTTGGAAGCCTGTTTGTAGGCTCATATTCTTAAACTTGGAACGGTATTCCAATTGTCTGATATTTTACCTCTGAGTAAAATACAAGATTCTCCCCCTTAAATTAAGTAAAAAAAATATTAAATACCCAGTACTTTTACATTGTTTGAGATTAAGGGAGAGAGTTACCAGAGAAGGACAAAATGTACAAGTGCTCTGATATAGCAGTAAGGGCAAGATAAAATGTGTCACCCCATCCTCCACAAACAGAAATAATCAGCCCAGCAGTCTTTTTCTTCAGCACATGTATTTGTCCATCTGTCCTGTTTACAGGATACTGCTCTATTGAATTTTAATAGATTTAATATTCATAGTACCAGTTTTTCATTCCTATCAACTACTTACTTTTGCGGTTACATTTTATGTTCACTTAGCAAATGGAAAGCAACATATATTTCAAAAATCTAAGCTAAAATGGTACACCTGAAGACAAATTACCTAGAATTGATAAAGAGCAAGTAGAATTAATGTATTACAAAACTATCCCTCATACAGTTGCATGGGGGACTCACTTTTGTCTCACCTGAGTAAAGCAAAGCACAATGACAGTTTTCTTAAAAGTCAACAAGTGTAAGGAGGGGAAATAAGGAAGTAAAGCAGGATTTTCTCTAAATCCGGTTAAAGAAATCATTCAACAAGTATCACCAAAATGAACTGATGGGAAGAAAGGAAGGCAGACGAGTTAGCAAACTTATGAAGGTTAAAGTAAGAGCAGAAAAGTGTCAATTTACCTGACAACAGGTCGGTTTTGGATGTCACCAAACTGCTGCGTTTACCATTTTACCCGCTTGCATTACTGGGGGGAAAAGTTTAGGAAGGAACATTCGCAAGGATTTTTCATAAGTTCTCACTCTTGCCATCGGAAAGGGGAGAAGGGGTTTTCTCTGGATTGTTTGACTTTTTTGGTTCCTGAAAAGTTTTGCAAAGAACAGTAACAAAGTGTGAACTGTTAGAACACATTTCTGTAAAAAAAGGGAGAATAAGTCACCCAAAATAGCGCAACAACAAATCCCACCCGAAATCCGTGCATCTAATTTGTGTCATTGTTTTAAACAAATAAACAAAACAAAAGTTTTTCAACTCAAATCAGAAACATGAGAGGCTTGGAGACTTCCAAAAGCAGGCCAAGATCCACCATCAGAATGCTCCAAAAGTCACCCTCAAAGGTTAAGAAAGATTTAAAGAAACAAAACAAAGGAAAAAGCAGCAAACACCTGGTTATAAATCCTGCAGTGTTCAGTTTAAAGCAATTCCTAGAATAGTGAAAAAATTAAAAATTAAAAAAGACAGTAGCAACAGAAGTTACCTGTCCGAGCACCTACTATTCCATAGAGAGAACAGGAGTGGGTCGTGTGTCTCACACCAGCCATAAAGCCCATAAACCTTCTCAAAAAGAGTGAGCCATGAGAAAGATACTGTACATGCGATCTGTTTACAAAGTCTCTCTAAGCCCTTACGGTCCCTTATGTATTTAACTGACAGATTTTTGCAATGAGGGAATTTAGCAAGCGTCACTGGTTTCACTTGTTGGATTTTGTAGTCCGGTGTAACACCTGAAGAAGTATCTCCTTTGCGTCTGACATACCCAGATGTTCCAGAGGTTATTTCCTGAGTAAATATCACACGGCAAAGATAGCACACGAAGTGGGAGAAAATGCTTCAAGAGTGACCATCAGCTCAGAATAAAAAATGTAACAGCAACGTAAGCATCGAGCATTGACATTGTTTTACAGATGAAGTGTTGTAACATTACAAGAAAAAATTTTATAAAACACATTAAAGCATTAAATACAAGGATTAAGATACAATCCATACATTGACAGCAAGACATCAATTACAAACACAGTAAGTTGAACAGAAGAAAATCTCCAGTGTTACAAAGAAAAAAATTTCATCAGATGTAGTTTAAGAAACTTATTCTTGCAAACCAGAGTTTCTAACTCACTCTTTCAAACATTAAAATATACAAAAATAGTTGTATCACCATCAACTCTATCAGCACTATTGCAATCCACCACTATATTGACCATTTTATCAGTACATGCTTCCACACCCACTATGGAGGTAGTGTTAGTGCAACTGTATGGAAATTTAGCATGTGATTTTCAGACACGGAACTGAAGAAAATAAGTGTATAAAACTGACATCTGTGGAGTTCACCTTCAATGGGAAACACCGTCTGGTTACCACGGGCTAGCTTTGTTGGTGTTTCTTCCTTTAAGTAAAAACAAGACACCCCCCTTGCATCCCCAGGCCATTCTTTGCATTTCACTATTTCAGGAGCAATGGGTAAGTAGGGAGTAAATACATGAGACAAGTGTGCCCATTTGTACAAATGAACCCTCAAGCAAGGTCTTCATGCAGCATCAATACCCAATGTCCAAACAAATATAAATGATGTTTCAAATCCTGTCTCCCTCTGTGACAACTATGCATGGACTTATCTCCAAACTACTACTGGAAGCATCAACCAGAGGAGCAACTTATCAGAAGGGAGGCAAACTGCAAATCCCTTAATCCACTTAGTCTTTTAAAGAAATCTTACATTTACTTCACAAATTTTACAACTTTGAGGCGTAACCTAGACATTCTGAACGGGTGCTAGAAATTTAAGGTTCCTCTGTGCTACAGGATACTATGGGAACTCAAAAAAACCAACCCAGAACATTCAGTTAACAGCTCTTTCCTCTAAAAGATGTTTCCTGTGACAGAAACACAAAGGCCCCAGTATACCAACTAACATGTTTACTCCCTGCTGTTATTCCACATGTGCTCAATGTGTCACAGCTAGAAAAGGAATCATCCTATCAGCCTCTCAAGGAGTGCAGGCACCTACCAGTAAAAAGGAGGAGAGAAAAAAAGAAAAAAAAAAAAAAAAAAAGAAAGAACGTATCTGGTTTTTGTCAGACTTTGCAATTCCAGCNAAAAAAAAAGACAAAAAAAAGAGCCACCCGCCACCCCAAATTCCCCTTGGATGAACAAGCAAGGGAAGTAGAGCTCTTGGAAGAGACAGTTTACTGCCCAGTGACTAGAGAATTAGGTTACTTTCATGTTCTGTCATTCTGTAACTCTTCATGGAACTTGAAGACCTTTATATTCTTCAGGTATAACCTGTGCACTTGAAGGCTCAGTAAGAAGGATTTGAAAATACCTTTACTGCTGAAGATCCTTTTTTTGCTGGACCAGCTAGTCCACTCTCCTGCTTAACACCAACAGTCAACCTTTGACTTGATTTTAATAACAATATTTAATTCTACAAAAAAAAAAGCCATTTTATTACATTCCTTTTAAAATAAAAAAACCAAACTGTACAAAGAAGCATGATCAAACCTCCATAAAGCAGGTTAATACTGTTCTGTTTATTGCCTCTTGAAGACTCTCTGCATAGTGTCCGTGAGTTGTGGTTAAGGTCCAAGTGAAGGTAAAACAGCAGAGCAGCAGAGAGGTGAGGAAGGGCCACAGAGGTGGGCAGTGCAGAACCTCAGAGGGTACATGGGACATGCTCCATTAAAGTATCCAGAAAACAGCAGCATTGCACACACACAACCCCCCTCCAAACAAACCTATTTTCACAAGATGATTTTTCAATTGTAAACGTTTTACTTTTTGTTTTTAAAAAAGAGGCTTATCTTTATATATATATTTATATATATATAGTTCCAGGGCTTTATGAACCCCGAGAATAAGAGGGGAATGAAAAGGGAGAAGCAGGAGGAAAAGGAGGAGGAAGACAGGGACTGAAAAATGGACTCAGTGTCTGTTTTGGTTATCTGTTTTCCAAACCAGCTCAAGGCTAAAGAGAAAATGCACAGCCAGAAGGATTAAGGAAAACCAGGAAGCCTGGAAAAAAATTAGGAGCTAAACAGCCAACACCCTCAAAAAAATAAAGCAGAACAATTGCGCACACACAAACACACACGAGTGTGTGCAATCACACCACACACATGTAAGGGTCCAGGATCAATCCCTTAATTGTTTGTGGACCTAGGTTATTCTTTTTTTTCTTTTTTTTTTAACTCTGGCTGAGCTCTTTTTTTTTTTTCTTTTTCCTTGGTTTTTTTTTTTTCCTTTTTCAAATCTGCCACGTTTCCCAAAGCTAAGAATTGAGTATTTCTCCCCAGTTACATTCTTTGGATTTATGCCAACATCGGTTTTTATGTTCAGTGGGGAAAAAGTAAGCCTGGTAAATCTTGTATGAACTGCAGCTTTATTCTAAAGTTCTTCTGGATGACTAATCACTTTTAACCAGCTCTTCGCTCCTCCACACCTTACCACATTCCTCCCTCCAAAAAAAAAGCAAAAATAAAAACAAACAAACAACCCCCCCCACCAATGTACAGGCTATAACTCAGTGTTTTCTTAACAAACAGTCTGCGGTGTTTTCACTTTGGCCACTGTTAAAGATGCAGGCATAGAGAAGGGAGTGTTGGACTAGCATGTATTAAAGAAAAAGGAACATTAACATTGCAGATCTCTCTCAGAAAGACTAAAACACTAACAAATACAAGTCGATGCACGTTTGCTTTAAACTAGTGTAATTCTTTTTCACATTAGATTAAACATCATTTTGTATACCAAACATTACAGTGCTGTTTATCTCCTCCAACCATGCAAAAAATAGTTAAAAACGTGCCACTTCTGCCCACAAATAGAATATGACCAATTCCCCTACATACCTTCCAAAATCAGGATTTGAAATGAGAAAAACAGAAGTACTAATATCCTCCTTTAAGAGCTTTATAAAGAAATTTAGACACAAAGCTGCCACTTAATACCAAGATGGTACAATTTACAGATTTTTACAGAAAGTTCACATTAAGTCAACTGACACTTCTCTCAGCCTCATCATTTTAAAGGCCGTATCCTGCAAGGTCAGAAAGTGATGACTTTAAAAGGATCCTGAGCTTACAGCTCCCATCTACAAGAGCAGAAACAGTAGGTGTCCAGGAATTTTTAAATACTTGGTATTTAACACCTTCAACTCACATAAAGAATTTGAGGCACTCAGTAATTTACAGGATCAAGCCTTACAGAGGTAGAAGAGACTTAACTGGTGCAGTAATTCACAGAAGTTTCTAGAGAGCTGCCAGACAACTTTCTGAAAATCTTCAAGTGTGAATCACGCTTCAATGCTTGCCTGTGAAGACACATGAACTGCAATATATCTGGGGACCAAAGCAGCATCCAAATAAAACCGCCGCTTGGTTATGAACTGAGCGAGATTCTCCACTGTAAAAGTGATGACGAATGAAGACAATTTAACGTTCCGCAAAAGAGTAGGGACAGCTATCACAGCACGTGTGCCTTTTCCTTTTGCTCTCTTGGCTGACATACCCACTCCCCCTTTCCTCATTCCTCTGAGCATCTCTGATAAACAGCATTGCAAGTTGGTTTAAAAAAAAAAAATTTTACAAGAGAGAGTTCTGTTGGTCACCTATTTACACGTGGCATCACTCCACAAGGAGCTTGATCTCATTGGCTAATAGCTGGTTCATGTTGAAGAGAGCCCCCGGGAGCTTGGTGAGCAACTCTCTCTCCGTGGTTTCAGGGTCGCTGTCGACAGAGCTGGAGCTAGCACTCATGTTGTCGACAGCGGCCCCAGCTGGAGGGCCCAGCTCTGGCTCGCTAGTCTCGCTGGCCGTGGACACCACGGAGAGCAAGGACATGCGCCGCGTCAAGCGGCCGGGGGCCAGCAGGGAAGCGGCATAGTCCGCTATGATACCAGCTACGTCTAAATTACAAGCCTTGTCAAAGGCAATGAAACCTACATTTGCATTGGCCTCGCAGACGTAGAATGAGCCGTCGTCCTTCATCAGCAGGTCAATGCCGCACACATCCATCCCCAGGATGTTTGATACTTGGACTGCCAACTGCTTGCCTTGTTCGCTCAGCGAGCACATCATTCCTACACCACCTGGAAAAAGTGAAAAAAGCTTGCTGTCTGCGCTCAGGTCACAGGTGACTGACATCCTTCTCAAGTGGTCTGTGCTTTTCGGTTGGGAAGCTTCAAACTGAGCCTGCAAGTACACTGCTGACGACTTAGAAAGCAACCTCCTTTCCACAGTGACTACTAACGAACTTGATGCCACACCAGGATTTCAAAAGATTCTGATCTGCCTTTGGCAGGTCAAGATTATGACTTGTTTAAGAAACAGTTAAGTGATGATTTTTTAGTCAAGAAAAAATACTAATTTTTATGATCCCAGGATATTAAAAAAATGAACTAACAAAACACCCTTGTTCCTTCTAAGGTAGAGGCTTTCCTTACATGTTTGTAAGTGATCACAAAAAATATTTCAGCAAAATTAAACCTAGAGCTCTTGATAAAACTACAAGCCCTAACTGTAGATATAACTGAGGGGGATAGGGATTAAGACATTATCATCTGCTCACATCCCTCTCAACCTGCTATCGCAGGTTACTGTCTCTAAAGCAAGAATTAGGGAATATTTGTGTCTGAACTTCAGCTGGTCAGGTTCACAGTCCTAAGTATTAACTGGTTCACACTTCATCTGTCACAATACTTAAGTTTAAAAATAACTCAAACAATAACAAACAAAAAAACCCCATTTAGCAGAAGAATCTTTCAGGCTATATTTCCTCTGCATCAAGTAGTAACTAAAAGCTCTTAGGCATGTTGACTAACCAAAACTGCACTACACATGAACACATTTTATCCTATCCCTGCTCAGGTTCAGTGCAGTTTCAGCCATGCACCCACAAGTGTCCTTCCTCCTTTTACCCACAGGAACCTCCATGTCCAACACCCAATGTTATGCAGAATCTCAGTTCTGAGTATGCTACAACCAATGCAGTAACCTCCTCTTTCTCCCAGATATGGTCTTTGGGGGAAGGGGTTGCAGGGAGGAACCTGACAGGCTTAAGGCAGCACAGAAGATACACAGTGTAATCCAACTGTTTATTGCCTTCATTTCCTCTCTTAACATTTTCTTCTACCCTCTTGCCAAGTGACTGCCTCTGCCACTTCCCTTAAGTGTTGTTGTCTGTCTTCCTTCATTTTCTGTTCCTCTTAACAGGATGAAACAAATGATAATGTGATATTGGCATCAAACTGCCATTACCACATCCATTTGTGTTCTAGAACCTTCCCCTGCTTGTCATCCATCCTATCCATCTAACATTGTGAGCAGAGATTGCTCTCCTGTTTGCTCAACATGCTTCTTACTTACTCCTTATTCTCATGTTTCCCCTTTAAATCCCCAGCAGTAAGCACAATTGACACAAAATAACCTGCAGCTTATTTCAGTTGGCTTTGTGATTTTTCAACTGGACTGAAAAATTCTGATGGAAACCGTGAGCAATGCTTTTCCTACCAAGTGAGCAGTTACTCTGCATCCTCCCATCTGTGGAGCAGCGGAGCATGGTGCCCACCACACGGCCTCCCACTACGATGACGCGCACATCCTTGCCATGGGACTCCTTAACGTATTTTTGAAATAAGTAAGGGGCATCATGACGGATCAAATGGCTTAGGTCTGCCAAGTGGTGCTTGTCTCGTGCCAGGAACACAGCTTTACCTGTATGGAGGAAAGAACATCGGGATATTGAAAGCAGCTACCCATCTGAGCTGCATCAATGATTCAGCACATGAAAATAAAACCTCTGACCAGCACACTGCCCATTGTCACAGGCCCCATCCGTAGCTTATACCCATTTACAAATTCTTCCATGGACAACAGTGGTTCACTGATTCAGTGCTTTTAAGTGTTCAAGTACTGACAGAGCTGAGGAGACAGGAGTTAAAAAAAAAAATAAATAAAAAAAGCAAGAAAAAAGAAAAAAGCTTTAGATAAAGGAGGTGGTCTTGCAGTTTCAACTTCTTTTGGTACCAGTCCTTAGTGAGAAAAAAAAAGGAAGAAATACTTAAAGAGCAGCAGACACTTAATTAATAACGATTTTGTTCATCCAAGAGGACAGGACCCACAACCTACAGCTTTGACACGCAGGAACCAACAACGTGACACTATTAAACACTGGGCAACTAGGAACCCTGAAGTCTCTAGTGTGCCACTACAGAACCACCCACTTCTCTGTTAAGAAGTTCCTGAAAGCTGCTCTTCCCAATACTTAAAAGGGCTCACAACTCCAGAACGAGGTTTGCCGTGGAACAACTACATTCAGAGGAAAACCTTCCACTCCACAGTATCCAAGACAATGTAAGCAGAAGATTCCACAAGACATAAAATGAATGGAATATCCTACAACTGAAAAAAACTGCCTCTTCTAGCTTCTAGCTAGAATTACTAGCTTCTCTGCAAGCAAACATCTTTAGGACTTGGATTTTTTGACCTAAAATAAGTCATTTCATTCCCTCTCATTTCCAGAGCACACGAAAGACTTCTTTGTTCTTTTCCAATTGTATTAATATTGGTTAAAGTAATTTCTGAAACAGACTCTACTACTTTCTATCCAATTTCTAGTCTCACAAGACTGCATCCCTTTCCATCTTTATTTACATTTCCCAACTTCTTTTCCCCTTTTTTAAGGGCTCTATGTCATATTAGAATTATGTTTTGCAATAAGGCTGCACACTTTCTCTTGTGGCAGAACTGTCATTCAATTATGTTACAATGTTAACACAGTACAAAAATAAATTGATAAACTGCCCTCCTTAAGTAAGGGAACAGAAATGCAGCAGTAGCAGAACTAGGATAAATAATTTGTAAAGAATTCCACCAAGTGCTCCTAAGTCCAGTTGGAGCAGTCTCTGTTTAGACAGGATTTAAGGCCTCCATAAAACAGAACACTGCTTGAGGAACATGGAATTTCTCATTACAGAGAAATGAGAATGTAAGCTTAAAATTCATGACAAGAAAAAACCTCCATGTCCTTTCTCCCACTCCAAACTTTACCTCTCCTACAGGTAATCAATAATCCTACTGGATTCCTGAAATGGAATAGGAAGAATGATGCCTTGGAGGGGAACTACTTAGTTCTTGGGAATTATGGAGCATCATGACATCTTGGCAAAACCAGGACTGGCCCATTTGCTGCAGCAGCAAACTGTGTAGAAAATGGGCCTAGAAGAGTATGACTTTTATTCATCAGCCAGTATTTATGACCATGTTTGTATATTTAAGTTTCCCCAACTGTCTTAATGTGAAAAGGTATGTACTTTGCATAAATTTGCATTAAAATGCCTGGAATTTAAAGTGCTCTAAAGGAAAACTTGCAAACAGATTTACAGGAATCCTGGCTAAAAAAGGGAGAAGAAAGCCAACGGCTGTAACTCTAGAATTATTTAGTAGATCTTCACAACAGGCAGTGTCAAGTCAAATCCAGTGTCCCAGGTATTCCACAGCTGTCAAATTCATCTTGCTGCAAAAGCAAACTGCACCTTGGCTTTAGAGCTCCACCCACACTTTAAAACCACACTTAGAGGTATTGCTGCCAACAGCAGCAGATCTGATCTTCCTCAGCCCCAGCATTTTGCTCTCTTCCTTTACATAAACACAAGCATTTGTGTGAGTAAGTGCTAAGTCACGTAAGGAATTCATCTGGGTGAAAATAACTCATCTAAATCCATTCAACATCAGTTCCTGAATCCATTTACTACATGGCTACAGAAGAACTCATGCCAGCAGTAGAGAAGCACCAGAGCAGCAGAGTGGGATCATACTGATGGACAGAAAGACAGAAGAAGTGGTTCTTCTAGTTATGATTTTGTAAGTAAATCCTGGTTTTGTGTTTTAATTTCATTTTTAGTCTCTTTATACATCTAGCATTCATTAAATTTGTTTTAAAGTATATTAAAAACAGAGCATCTTCTTTTGCAAATAACCTCTGAAATTGATTTAAACATGGTTTCCTTTAGTAACTACTAATGCTGAATTAAGTTGATGTTTGTTTCATGTTCAACACTTAAAACAAAAAATTAATAACAGAACAATTTAACCTGAAATTGAGGTAATACCACCGACACTGTCAGAGGTATTTTTCTGAAAAACAGAGATCCAGTTTGACAAACAATGCATAAGGTTTTATTTAAATCAGAATCCTAAGTATAGACAAAGCTGAGTAGGAAAATAGTCACTGAATGAACTGAGATTTCATTTCTTATGCCTATTTAGAAAAAACCCTAAAATCCATGTAGGCTTCTTTTGACTTCATAAAGGCCAGACCTCCCATTATTCCAGTTCAAAGCTTTCCTCATAGAAGTCACCAAGTCACCATAATTTTGAACCCTTTTCCCCCTGCCTTTGCAAGACTGGGTTCTACTAAAACTGTTTCCCAGTGCTGTAAGACTATTCATCATTCAAAATTCAAAGGGTGGTAGAATTTAGATGTATGGGAAAGAAGTCCAACACCTAACAGATCTTCTTAACTATCATCCCATGATGAGACAAACTCTGGAGTGCTGCTCAGAATACTCCTTGTCCTTACCCCTGACCTCACACCCACCTCGATGACCCCGCGTGTTCTTCACCACCATAGGGAACTCCAGCACTTCCGCCTCATCAATCATTTTGGAAAAATTTTCATGACCACCTGGCAAAAAGAAAACCAACAACATTATGTGCCACCAGTCTGGTGTGGCCAAATTGGGGATGTCATTGCCATATATTCCTCCCACCCTTACAGCTTAGATAATGCAGGAAAACTATCAATTAAGAGGACCTCGGTCATGGAGCATGATCAGACTTTGAAGGTGTTTGTGATGTGTGGGATACCAACTCCTACTTCCTTCGGAACTGAAGACACAAGTTGACAAAGGCCTCTTTGTCACAACGCCAAAAGGCTCAATCTAATCTTCCAAATCTGAATGCCCCAGTTCTACCATCTTGTTCCAGTTTACCCCTTTCGCTTTATCAACTTCCATCTTTTCAAATGTCTAACAGGAAAGCAGCAGACACATAACACTAGTAACAGTTCCATCCAAACTACTAACCAGGAAAGCAACACAGTATACAATGACAAGGCATAATCCAGAGAGCAGCAACAACCCAGACCTTGTCAGTCCACCTCCCCCCCCTTTTGAAGGCTTAAATCTCCTGTATCTTGTTCTCTCTATATACTGAAGTAGTACTTCAACCTTTTAATCTCATTCCATCTGTAAAGACCTTAGAGAGTAGCTTTTAATTGCCATTCACACCATTATGGTTGATATTTCAAGGTTATGTGAGTTCAATTCAAAGAAGGCTGACCACAGCAAAAGAAATACAGAAGAGAAAAGTCAGCAGACAAAGGAGGGAGACGAGCCCCCTCTCACACATCGTGCAGTAAAGTGCAGAAGTCAAGCCAAGACACTGGTCACAAAGCCAGCATCAGCCATCACAACCCTGCTATGGAGTTTAATGCATGTCATGGAGCAACATGTCATTGAGCACATCCTGCTTTACTTGGCAAAGTCAGCTCTCACTAATAACTCGATACTTGTAGTTTAAAAAAATGAAAAGAAAAAAGAAAAAAAGAAAAGAAAGTCATGCTTCTGTCAAATTCCAGAGGCAGATACTAACAGAAGTGGGAGGGAGTTATGATCAAACAGGTATGTTTTGCAATTATTCAGCATCATTCATGGTCTCCCACTCTCCTAAAAAATTAAGAACTCATTCCTTTCTCAACGAGTTAAGAGCAACTACATGTATAAAGAAAGGGTATGTTTCTTCTCAAATGTGTTTTCACGCTAATTGATGGAAATAGTAATTCATAGTAATTGATTGAAAGCCATATTTTTGTTTCTGTCAATTTTTTTTTCTCATTTTGTCAAGTTCCCATTACAAAAGCCTATTGATGCAATCACACAAAGGGGAGGAAAGCACTGGTATTTTTCCAGAAGGAAAGGAAGGTTGAGAGGTATCTTCAGTTCTTTAACAGATTGTAATTAAAAGCAGACATAGCATCAGGGTAGCTCAGACAAATGGTTCCTCTAACCTAGCACTCTGTCAGGAACCAGAGATGCCAGAGATTCCAGAGGCAGGCACAATAAAAAATAATTAACTGTCTTGGTAGGAAACAAAGCCCAACTATTGTTAAAAGGTGAACATAAGGACTTGTACTCTTTGCTACTCTTGTCCTTTCACAAAAACGAATGCATTTGCAGACACTTCTATTCTTACACAAGTTTAATCTACTTTCAGGTTGTACCAAAGTCTAGTTCTCTGTAGTACCTTATGACATTTGGTACCCCAACTTCTTGTCTGTTGTTTTGGGCAATTGGAAAAGAACAGAAAGTATGACAACACTAACAGCCAAAGTCAGTTGCTTGGAAGGCTGAAGCACAGTTCAAGTACTCTTTTCAAAGCACCACAAGCTAATCAACAAAGATAAAACCAGAATCTGGGTGTCGTGACTTTAACTTCCTTTTCTGGTTACTCAACACTTAGCTGTGGAACTGGCCTCATGCTACTTAAATTTCTATGGATTTCTAAAACTTGACTCATATCTTTTGCACTGCAAAAGTCTAAGTTGTCTAGGTAACTATGTTATCCTTTTGATCCAACAGCCTTACCATATGAAAAAGTGTCTGGAAGAGGCACACCATGGCCAGCAAGTTCTTGAAATGTCCAGAACTTGTTGACACAGTTGAGGATGGCTTGAGGACGATTCATCAATCGACAGCCCATCTTCTCGAGGTGGCGAAGGACTGTGATGTCGCTGTCACTCTGGACCCAAGGTGTTGGCACACGCACAACCACCACTTGTGGGTAAGCAGTAATGAGCTCCCCTTTCACCCGGAGACCTAAAGAAGGAAGAGAAAAACATCCCAGTCTTAAGGTCCCCAGGAAAAGGTAAACAGGCAAAGAAATACTGCACTATCTGTGATCACAGAGATACCAGACTTTAACAATGAGTGCTAAAACAGCACAACCCTCCCTAGCATGCATCTTGTCAGCTGTGTTGTTGCATACATGTCACTCTTACTCACTTAAAACTAAGACTAAGCAAAAACCAGACTTAGTTAGGGCACACAGTCTTGGGCTCCTTCTCAGGGTGAAGGACATTTGTTTATAGGTTGACACACCATCGTTTCTATGGGTGTAAGCTGCACACTACACTCACATCAGCTGTATCAGCAGCTCAGGAGGTTCCTGCCTCCCACCGCTGGTTCTTGCCTACAGGATGCAGTTCATACCTTTCCCAGTCCCAGCTGTATTGATCCCTCTGTTTGTGGTATCACGTTACACAACATATTGCCAAAGTAACAGAGACTAGATACGGTCCTTAAGAAAACACAAAAAACCAGCAGTATTTTTAACAGGTAATTTCAACAATCTGATTTATATTAAATAAGTACTCAGAAATAACTTTATCAGCTAACAGGGAAGCACCCTGTGACGAAGGCAGGAACTAGAAGGAAAGCCAGCTTTGCGACCAAGATCAATATATTACTTAATCATGACCTACAGTTTTACAGGCTAATTCTCTGAAAAAGAAACACTGAAAGACAAGCTGCTGGAATAGGAATATGACAGGGTTGGACGGGAAGGCACCAAGCTCAATGGAGACAGTCTGACATCTGAGGATGGGAAAAGACAAACCAGATTTGATATTCATTTTAGCCGCCTTATGCTCAAAGTAAAACTTTATGACTTCAACATAAAATACTCAGCTCACACTGCTGTCAGCACCTTAAGGGTTAAAAAAAAAAGTGAGCTGAGAAATCACAGTGCATCTGCATTTTGTGCCTACCAAAGGCCAGCTGCAACTACTGAGATCTAACCAAATTTTATTACCTGATTACTTTATTCCAAAGATGTTACTTTACAAATACAGACTTGTATCTACTCTACCTGAAGGCACAGGTTGCCAGGCAATGTATTTCATTTCAAGGTGCATTAGAATTAAATGGGGTGAGTTGGCGGGGAGGAAGGAGAGAAGAAGGGGGGGCTTCCCCTCTCTGTACTTCCCTTGTTTCTTTTCTCCTCCCAACCAGGATGCATTTTAGAGCTTACATTAAATATAATGAAGCAACCACCTAACTCCCAAAATGGAAGTTGAAATGTGCTGCCCAGTCCTCAGGAGAACACAGAACCACACTCTGGAAAGGCCAAAACAGAGCCACATCCAATACAAACCCCTTTTTCCAATCCCCACAGCCATAATTGCACAGAGATGAGCAAACGTAAGCAGACGGGTGCTCTGGCTGCTCACCTCATTAGCACCAAGCACTGCCGCATTGCAGCTGACATGACTCGCGTGTTTAAGCAAGCAGGCTTCAGACACACACACACACCCCATTTTAGAGAGGCATCTCAAGCAAGATTAAAAACAAGACGCTGCTACAAACCTAAGCAGACTGTGAACAGCACAAAATGGACTACCATCTCCTTTAGCCAGAAAAGGAGTACAAATTCAGCAAGCAAAAGATTTTTTAGTTATTAGTCAGATTCCACCTTACACATGTATTTTTCCATTTAGGTGCATGCCCAATTACACCCACTTTTTGCCAATGTAATTGCATGCATGTCCTGATCCACGTGCAAGCTGTGCAACGATCATTTTAAAAAGGACTGCATTTTCTACACAGCCCCAAAATTGCCACCGTTATCTGTGTTGTGAACCAAAACGAGACAGTTTTCCAATTCATAATCTCTCAGTCTATTTTGTTGTTTTGCTTTAAAGTCACGCCACATGCTGAAGTTTTGCACCATGGAGTCTGAAAAAGAAAAACAGCGGTTTGAGGAGATGTGTTTGCCTCACCTGAAATTCTCCTGAATACCTGTGTTAGACTTGATTAACAGACTGGTGTAAATTTAGGCCACCATCCCCCCTGAAGTGACTTTGGAAGTACAATGATGTTATCAACAGAACAGTCTGAGCTTTTGTTCCAGATTCAGTCATATTCTCTGGTCTGGATACTGTCCTCCCCAGAACAAAAAAGAATTCTTTCCCCTTACAGAAGGCAGTTTACAAACAAAAAGGAAAGCTACTCAATGAAATGTATAATTTGAATCACTACTACTGACATGCGCCATAAAAATTAGCTGCAGTCTCCCAGCAACACAGTGCTGCAAACAGAAGCAGCTTTATTACAGTAAAAAGGAGAGGCAAATTCTGCCATTTTGGAACAAGCATGCATTCAGCATTCCATCTGAGACCCATCAGTTAACAATCAGGTTAATGGTCATTATTGCCAAGTAGGCTGATAAAACAATATTTATTCACTGCCATGTGCTGAAAGCAGTAACACAGAAGATATTAATGCGTACAGTTAATTTTTTTCCAAAGAACCGATTCATGACTGCAAAGAGGAATAAGGGAAAAAAAGACTACAGAGATGTTACTTAAAGAGTGGTTAAGAGATCATACTTTTTTTTTTTAAATCATAGACTGTCCTAAGTTGAAAAGGACCCACAAGGCTCATCATGTCCAACTCCTAGCGCTGCACAGAACAGCCCCAAGAGTCACACCATGTACCCAAGAGCATTGTCCAAACACTTCTTGAACTCTGTCAGGCTTGGTGCTGTGACCACTTCCCTGGGAAGCCTGTTCCAGTGCCCAAACAGCCTCTGGGTGAAGAACCTTCTTCTAATTCCAACCTAAATTTCCCCTGACTCAGCTTCAGGCCATTTCCTCAGGTCCTGTCACTGGTCGTCACAGAGAAGAGATCAGTGCCTGCCCCTCTGCTTCCCTTCATGAGGAAGCTACAGACCATTTCAGGTCTTCCTTCAGCCTCCTCTTCTCCCGGCTGAACAAACCAAGTGACCTTTTCCACAGTGTGGCACACAAAACTGCACACAGCTGAGCTGAACCCTCTTTTCTTTGTAGTAACAGAGTCATCCTGATCCCAAAACACTAATAGCAGGTTACACTCACTGTTGCCTGTGGACAAAGAACCGACCTCACAAACACACAGAAGTCAGACACTCAGATCACACAGAAATACCTTGAAAAATAACAAGCTAGTCCATTTGTTGACTTTTTCAGTTGATGCCCACAACATTGCAGATACAGTAAAGAGACAGCTATACAGTCCTTTGAAGTGTCTATAAGTACCTATAAGCCAGGAAAGGGAGATTTCAAGCTTATCCAACACTATGAACTTTCTCATCATATAACAACCATTTCACCAGCCTGAGGAACGATTTTTTAGATTATCATAAAATATTTGGGTATTCTTTGGTTCTATCATGTAAAGACTCATGAGTTGGAATATCACACAATAAAACCAGATGTAAACCCTGCTCTTGAACAAGACCTATTCTTTCACTCAGTTCCAGCTGTCTTTGTTATTCCTCTGCAAGGCAGAATTCTCCAAAATGGAATATGGTACGCCTATAACATTATACATAAATCATCACAGTATTCAGACAGAGTACAAATGGAATTTTTGCAATGTGAACTGTAATCATCTGGGAACGAACTTGACCAGTTACACCATATCTCTCAAAGTCACAGTCTTAACTGTCTCTCAAAAACAGCTCAAAAGTAGCACATTAGAACCCAGTGAGTAAATGCATGATTATTCATTAGTTGGCCCAACCAGTCCTCCTGCTTTTCACTCCCAAAGAACAGCAGGCAAGCTTAAAATGCAAAGCAGCTGCTCTCTGCTAAAAAGAGTTATTTAGACCCAAACAGGTAGACGCCATCACATGAACCTGTGAAAATCACAGAAAACAAAGCATTAAACTGCACTAAAGACAGAAGAAAGAGGCAGAGATGACTACTGCTGTTACCTGTGAGATCAGAAGGTATCTATACCCTTATAAAGTTCCTGAGACACTAACCTCCAACACAGCAGAGCCTATTTACATAGCAAGATACTCAGGATGACAGCTGCCTCTCAGAAACCTGATTTAGTACAATTTTAGGGTGGACGCACATACTTTGGGAAAAAAAACACAGCAATTGCACTGTGGATGGCTAAAAAGGATCAAGATTTCAAGCAACTGTATATGGCTTCTGAACATTTTAATTCACACCCATGCAGTATTTTAAATTGCTTACATTTTTGAAACTCATTATATTCAGTTTGCAGCCTACACAAATCCCTTCTAATCTCTACAAGAATCATTCATCAGCAGATTAGTAACTACTGCAAAGCAATATCTCATGTCCAGTTTGCATGTTACAAACAACTGTACTTTTAGCTGAAACAATGCAAATGTTTTCACAGAAAGAACATAGTTTCAGAAGACAAGTCTAAAAACTCAAAGACTGCAAGGATATAAAAAATAATTTCAAATGTTTTATATATCTTGATTTAGCAAACATCGGGCACTTTTAACAAAAGATTAAACCTCAGTAATATTAAATAAATTTATGAAAGACGAAGCTTTTCACTGTGCCTGAAGACAGCTGGTAAACTGCCTTGCTACCCGTGGAAGCTCATGACCTATCAAATCACATTTCTGACCAAATGGCTCAAAAGAGCAGGAATGACGCACAAAAGGTGGGTTTGCCAAAGCTCCCTAAGCAGTGCTGACATGAATTCAGCAACATAAAACATTCCAGTCATTGCCTTCTTTCAAACTGACTTCCAAATGTATACATTTCACAGAATTTATCTGAGAATTGTGTGACTATGAGAAGTGCCCAAATGTGACAACAAAGTTAATTATTCCATGTGAAACATGGGTAACTACGCAAAGAATCCTCACTGTGTGGCCTCAGCTGCCACAGGTTGCCATTTTAACTTTAGTGACTACCTCTGTCTTTAGTGAAACCCCTAAACCAGTTCTCTGTAATATATAAGTAAAACAAACCAGGAAGAAAGTGTTTCAGTAGTCAGACAGATCCATTATGTTGAATACTTTTTCTAACAGGCATATCAGCATACAAGTGGAATAATGGTTGGTCATCGTGCATGCAGCACTACAAAAAATGAAATTTGAATCATATTTCACAAGGACAAAACATACACCAGCTTCCACCACATTCCCAACAGGAGCTAGCAGGGTCTGGGAACTTCCAGATATATTACCCAGATTTTTCCTCAGAGATCTGTATGCTATCCTCAAAGTCTCCAGCTCTCACAACTTTGTTATACAAATTTATTCATCCACCCATCCATGGAGTTGCTAACGTTTCCCAAATGAACAGTCACTCAGCAAGCAGGCTATAATGAATTCAACTCAGTCAGCTGGGAGAAACAGGCAAGCCTTCTATCACACAAACCTTTCCTCGTATTTTGACGATATTACATCCTGCTACTTGCTCTTCACAATTCATCAGTTGTTCTCACAGACATCACTGAATTTTTCTACAAGCCTGGACTCACTCCTGGTCTCAAATCAGTGCATTCCTATTTCTGGTTCGTCTGTCCTCCCAGTATCTGTCACCCACAAGACACTGCATAATATTTGCATTAAATCATTATAAAGTGTTTAATAATTACTTACAGTTTACTTGCAGGGAATTAAATGTGTTTCACCCTAATTGCCATGTAAAAGCAAGCTTAAAGCTCAAATGGGAGATATCCTAAACTTTAATAGCAGATTACTGCAATAACAAGTTATACATTCCCTCACTAAATTCAACCAAAACAAAATCTCTAAAATTTTCAAAACTCAGCATACTTCAAACATACATTCTGCCAAGACTGTAGCAGAATTTAGGAATAATTAACAAAAGCAGAATTAACATTAACGAAATACTACTCTATACCTCAAAAGATTGCTGTTACATTGATTTAACTTTATGTATCTATCTTATAACCCAACTCTACACAACATAAAATTCTCAGAAATTGGGTAATAAATGTTATTTTTTTCCTACTTCTTTTTTCAAACCTTGTTTGAAAAACATAACTTCATTGAAATATGTTAAGTATTTTGGAGCAATTGGCAATTCCTGGGGGTCAGTCAGACAGGCAGTGAAGTTAAATTCCTCTTCTGAGAAGCAGCTGCTTGTGGCTGCTGTATTCTAGATAAAGTATCACACTTTAAATGTAATTTTATTTGAACCAGAACTTAACCTCTGAAAAGCAGCTAAGCACTGAAATTTTAGAGAACCACCAATTTATTAACACCAAACTGAACTTCTCCCTTTGAAGTTGCACAGGAATTTTCTCTATATCACTTATCACCTGAAAGCCACAGTTTATTAGTCTGAACATTAAGTTGTCACAATTCCTCCAAAACTTCACTGCCATGTAAGAGCCTCTGTGATATCTAATACTACCAAGCTAGTTTTACTCTAGTGTCCACAGAAAGAGATTTCTACAATAGTTCTATGCTGGGTGTTTTAAGTTCATATTCTCTCCCTTCCTATCCTACTCACTAGTTTTCTCAAACCACATTAACAAGTGCTAGCAGTCAACCCTATGTGTTTAAAATGACCTCACTCTCCTTCTCCACAAAAACTTAACCAGAAAGGCTGTCTCACCAAGATACACTTCCATAGCTCAGCAGTTCCAATGAAATCACACAGAGCAGAGACATAACTGATCTCTCTACAACAGTACTATGCCACTGTATTCTGAAAAAAAAGTATTTTGGAAACCAGGACCTGGATATTTAGCAAGGCCTTATGATGAAGCCCTTACCTAAACCCATTGCTCAGCACATACCACACTTCGAAAGCAGACATCTGTTTATAATCCAGACATGGTATTTTAGTTTCTATGTGGTTTACATGAGACCTCTTGTATGTCATTAGGATTTTTGTACAACAGTTCCATAGGTGATCTCAGAACATTCCTGGGTCAAATAAGCATGCTTGACAGTGTTTTAGAAGTCTAAAGCATCCTCAGCTGAGAGAACACCCACTTGTGGCAGGTATCTGTCCTGTATCATCTATTCAGAGCCCATCAACACTGAGACCCTTAGAAACAACAAGTTCTGGAATCCCCTCCCCAACTCAAATGCAGAAACTCATAAGTACTAAACAGTCCCATCCTAAAATGCAACTCTTCAGTGTTACAGAACAAGAACATAATCATAAAGTCATTAACACTGTAAAAAACCTCTAAGATGAAGTCCAACCATTAACCTAACATTGCTAAATATATGTGAACTAATCTCACTGTATACTCCACTCTTAATCAGTCAGTCTTTCCCATCTTTTACACGTGCAGTTTCCGTTCATTTTGAATAGCAGATGAAGAAAAAAGTTAAGGATACACCTGAAAAAAGAAAGGGTGATTGGAAATGTCTTTCCAAAAGTAGAAAGAAATCCCAAGGAAGATTTCAAGCAACCCAGAACAGGTTCTCCTCCCATCTGAGATGAATCTAAATTTTTTTCTGTATATCAAAAACCTACTGAATACCTTTAAAATGCATAACACAATGCACCTCATCCCTCTTTGCTACCAAACAATACCTTCTCATATCTCAGTAATTTGCCCTTTTTTCACTTAAGCAAAGTGCTGAAGCAAAACGGAGAGGCATCCAAATGTGTGTTTTCAATTTGTAATGAAGACACAGAGCCTTCATCTCTGTCTCCCATAACAGAAAAGAAACCTAAAAGAACTTCTACACTGTCAGAAACTTTTAATAAATTATATCCAACTCCCTGTGCGTTCCAATTCTTCCTAAATATGTTTAGCTGAGCCTGAATTCTGGGGAATGGAAAGATCCCCTCAGTTTATTGTTTTGATCTGTCACTGCAGTCTAAGGGCTTACTAGTCAAAATTTCATTAAATTTATGAATTGGAATTATTTTGGAAATAAATGCATCCTTCTTAAAGGAAGGAATTAAGCTGTGGCATTCCGGGAAAAAAAACTGCACTAAAACTGACTCTAAAGCTTGCAGAGATAGTATCAATTCCTGTCAACTGGGAGATCCTGTGTCTTTGTGGGCATTTTTAATGTGTCAGAGAAAAACTTGTACTTGGACATATAGTATACAACCATTTCAAGTGTCATCATGAGTACAGCATTTTCCTACATGAACACCTTCATCCCCCTAAAAAAGTTGTTCTAGACCAAAAACTATAACCCAAAATTTCTTAGTTTTGACAGACATTAACATGAAACCATACACAAATCAAAGCTAGAGAAATAAGAATTCTATTTTTCCTACACCTCTGTAAGGACACTCACTGAGCTTGTCTCCTCTTTTTGGCTTTAGAGGGTTAAAACTACACTGCAGTATCTGTACACGTGCTCAAAGCCCATATTGTAATGAAAATACAGATATAACACCACAGTATCATTTCTCACCTGATCTGGATGGAGAAGCTTCCACCTAGCAATAAAAACATGTTAACTAATTAAGATACTTAGTATGCTCCCTAATTAATACACTCCATACAGTCTATAACTTTCTTCTTAAAAGAAAATGTTCCTCATTATTACACAGGTACACAGTCCTTCCAACCAGTCCAGTCAAATAACAAAATCATGTAGTGGTAGTACTGTACTCACAGACAGCAAGTTAAAGAGACATTCCCCACTGTCAGCTTGTTTTGACCTTTGAAGGCAACACATTTAAGAGATCAGCCACTTTACCACTAATCTCTAGACTGTAAGGGTAATTCTGAGTTTACCAATCCCTACAAGCTAGTAAGTATCTCTATAAACATTTACTCTGTAGTACAAGTTCTAAAGCTCTCTTGTCTTTTCTGAAATAATCACCCACCCAATTTACAAAGAAACAAAGACAAGTAAAGGGCCACAGTTCTCATCACAAATCAATGGCAAAGTAAAGAAACAAAAGCTTTTTTACCACTTCAGGTATGATAAGTCTCCTTGGTTCATTTATCTCTTCCACAGATTCCTCAAAGAATCACCTTTAACTAACTGCAGATTACATTTTTCTTCAAGTTCTTCCACTTTACAGCAACACAATCATGGAACTTCATTACCAAATGGCACTCTTAATCTGTTCTTAGTAACTGAATTGCAATTTACATTCATTCCTAGACTCTGCCTCTAGCAACTTGAAAAGATTAAAAACTATGAAAGGAAAAGGTTTAGCATGCTATGAACCTTGGAAGACCCAATCAAGAAAGGGAAAGAAATGAGCAGCTCTTCAGAAATTCCTGTGTTGGGGAAAGCACTCACATGTGGTTGTGGTTCTAAGACTAAAAAGTCACTGTTGCTGCCAAAAGTTTTACCCTTCAGCTCCATGCAGTCCTAGAGTGGCATGTAGTACCACCCACTCCCTATCACTCATACACAGACCCACTGGTGAGCTGGTAAGCTTCCTACACCGGCAGAAAACTCTTCTGTTCTTTTCTAGAATTCAATTTCTGCAGGTGTCGCAAGCTGTACAAGCTCACTGTAGGATGTGATCAGTCCAGGTGTCAACTGCAACAGAGAAACCTGGATCACAGCAACGACAGCAAGAATCTGAATAGTTTAAATTGTCAAGATATTGTTTTGAGACTAGAGCATTCTCTATAGTGAGGTGGGTATTCTTCTTTCTGAATTTACAACTCGATGGTTACTATGCTAGCCCTGCCTACCTCTGACTTTGTAAAAACAAACCAATCAGACTGATTTCTGTTTCTCAAACTCCTGTCCTCCTGACCTATGCAGGTAATACATTCTCCAGCAGCTTCCACTCTCTCTGTTTAAGAAACATTTGCAGCAAAGCTGCTACGACAGCCCAACTGCCAGAGTTGTTAGAGCAGGACTAACAATTACAAGCAATATCACACACAGTTTACATGTAGGGTATCCTATTTGCCTGCAATCACTGAACTTACTCAACTCAAAGCATCCACAAAGGGCACCTTCAGAATTCTGCCTCACCTTTGGTCCCAAGCATGTAAAGAGGAGTGCACAAAGAACTATTTCAGTCTTAGGCCAGAATGATCCTGGGAAGACTGACAGAAAAACAAAAGGAAGCAGGATGTGCACATGCACATCTCAAAAAGTTCCAGTCAATACTAAGTTATTTCTACCTTTTTACCTGCACTTACACCATAACTTCAACATATAATCTCTCCTCAACTGGCAACTGGATAGTTTGCATGCCTGAGGTACTGTGGTCAATGGATAAAGGCTCCTTTAGAAGGACAGGCTGTGAATATGAGAAGGGTTTGTGCTCCACACAAAGGAGCAGATCACATGCATGCAGCTCTGCTTTGGAGTGCACATAGCTAGACAAGAGTCCAGCAACTGATACAGCATGCTGACACATTGTGACCATGTATTTGGACCGCCCACTTCATGAGGGCGGTCTACCTTTGTGACAGACTGCCCTGAGAGGCTGTGGAAGCTTCACCCTTGGAGATATTCAAAACCTGACTTGACAGACCCCAAGCAACCTGATCTAACTTCAGAGCTGGATCCAGTTTTCAAGCTGGCTACTGTGACTGGAAGGTTGGTCCAGATGGCTCTTAAAGGTCCCTTTAAAACTCAATTATCCCTATGATTCTCTGGGGCCTTCTCCTGCAGTATGTCTGGTCTCTTAAGTTACTTATTATTATGCCCAGCTGTAACAGTAGGATGCTTGCTCCACAATGCCCTATTTCACAGCTCAAACTAGATCTGTGGATTCACTGGGCAACATCTTTTCTTTCTTTTGCATTATCAAGATCATCTGGCAAGTTCTTACAGTCATTAAAAATTTAGTATCAAGTTCTTCATGCTGGAAGTGGAAAGTGCTTTCATAGGTTTGATAGTTGCAGGGGGGAGATGAGACCCAAGGCCTGATCCCTGACCACAAGAAAACTTGGGGAGAGATCAAAGAAGAAACTTAATATATGGTAATGGTAAATCCTGTTTGGAAAGCAAAGTAACAAAGGAGGAAAATAAGCTATGAAGCTTTTATTGGTAAGCTCTAAAGAAACAACTGAAAATGGCCCTCGCACACCATCATTTCAATTTCCTGGTGGAAGTAGTCATCCAACAAGATAGGCCTTCCCAAAAAGATGCAGGTGCAGAAATTGCCAGGGACACTAAGGGTAGTCCCCTTTAGGTCCTGAGTTGAGTTTGAATCTAGTTTCGTGAAACAAAAGCTACTTCAAAACTTTAAAAGATTTTTCAGGTACACTTACCACTTACCAAAACTCTGTCTCACTGGGAACGAGCAGAGATGGACTGCACTCCAGACAAAGCAGAGTTAAACCTTTAATCGGAGTCTACAGGATATTACCAGAAGTCGTCTGAGTCAGGGAAACAAGGACACACAGTAACACTAGCAGGGGAACTTGGTATGGCCTCTTTTGTTACTAACATCAACATTCACTGTGAAGAAAAAGGCATTACACAGGAAAAAAAGCTGGCCTACAACATGGAGAGGTAAGATTTGCATGGCTCTGCTTTCTAGAACAGTATGGTTGGTGCAGGGAATCCTGAAGCTCCCAAAAAATAATTTCACAATCATAACAGCCAATTGGTCTGCCACGGCAGGCTCAGCAAGGCTCACCAGTGCTCCCTTCCTACTCCATATTAAAAAAAACAAAAAAAATTAATTCAAAGCAGGGCATCCTGCCTGACCACAGAACTAAGAATGTAGTTCACCCTGTGAGTCTGTTCCTCATCCAAGAACAGAAGGCCCAACACTTCATGTTGCTATCCAAAAGTAATGTATTACTTTTTTTATATATATGAAGATATCCTTAACCATGAAAAACAGCCCGCAAGGCTCCTCATAAAATACAAAATATAAACACTGAAAGCAGTGCTGTCAAAAGAACCCAAACTGAATTCCAAGAATGGAATAAGCCAATTTCCAAAGTAGCTGAGAAATACAATAACAGTGGGGACACACCAATTTACATATTCATGAAACAAGTATGAGGGAGAACAAGGTACAAGAGCAACTCCCTCAGGAACTTAGACAGGTAAAATTCCTCAGTCTCACTGACAGAATACATATTATCTTGAATGTAAATTTATCCATGGAATACTATTCAAAGACAAGAGTATTAGGTTACTCAAGTAAATAGTTATCATTCCAGCACTTCTGGTTTCCCCTACATCAACATTTTTCAAAACCTGTATAGTAAACAGTGCTGATGCATCCAGCACAATCCCTATGAGCACACACTTTATTTACAAAGAATACAGGCATTCAATATTACATTCAAAAGCTACTTTAAGAGAAAACTATTGCAACCACAAAGTCAAGCATATAAAGGTTAGAAAAAGCTACAACTAAGAATGTCTGTAGCACTGATCTACTACCCCACACACATTCTGTCTTCAATTACACAAACAAACATTATTTTTCCCCACAGCAGATACATAAAGTGCACAGAAGGTACAGCACCAATTTAACAAGCAGCTACTGAGGATTGTATTTTCTTTTACATCGTTTAGTGTGCAATCCATGGATGGGTATACTGAAACCCTTGTTTGAAACACACCACTACTAATTTCTTCTTGAGTTTTATTTATTGTGCTTATTGCAGTAATATCCAAGTCCTTTACAATCATAATTAATGTTGCTAACACCACAAGAAATCAGTGAATATTCTACATAAAGGGAAGGGAAGCCCAAAGATAAGTGTTGACGAAGGAATTATAGATGCCACATTTGGGAGACCATGATTTCTCAGTTGCTCATGCTGTTCTGATTGACTTTATTTGTGGATCTAAGTATTCAGCACTTACACAAAACTGATCCTAGTATCCAAAGTCTGGGCACTCAGAAAATGCAAAAACATGCAATTAAAGGCAATTTCTGAGCAGTTAAATTTAAATCACCAGACTAACATTTTTCTTCCAGCAATGTTCTGCTTCAATTGTCACAAATTCTTGTAATCACAAAAAAGGCATTCTACAAATTGTCCTCTCCACCATACTGCAAGTTACATTTCCAGAGTAGAACACCCTGTACTTTAAGGAGGCTGACGAGAAAGTAGCAAGTAATTAAGTAATTTAAAATGTAGTAGCTGAAAACAAATACTCAAAAAGGAAGACAAAATTCCAAATTTGATTTTGCCAATTTCTAAGTTTTGGTCAATTGCTGTTGCTACTCGTAACAGTATTTTATCATCATACGTGCAGATAATCAAAAGCAAACTTCATCCCTTGGCACCCAAGGAACACCTGACATGGTGGAATTGCATGAGATGAATGGGCTCCTCCCTCAGCAAGTACTTACGTAATCAACTGGCACAGGAACGTTTCCCTGCAGGAGAGAAAGTCTCCGGAAGGTCTGATCCCACTCCAGGCACTGGAAGTCAGCAACTACTGTAAGCAGCTTGCTTTGCCCCAAATTCTCACTCCCCACTCACCCCCCATAGCATTCATTCCCCCTAGACGTAACACCTGTGCTTCCACTGCCCTTCTGCCCCACCTTCATTCTATACTCCTTATTTTTCCAGTTAATTTCCAAACCACGGATTTCTCCTACTGTCATGCAGTTTCTTTGCCTGTAATTTGGAATACCACTGTAACCACTCAATTGCCTTCCTTGCCTTCAAACTAGTTTTCCATTTGAGGCTCCCTGTTCAGTTTGCAAGTTTCAACACACAACCCATGCTCCCACCAGTTTCAAGTTCCAATTTCCTTCAAGAGGGAAGCAACTCCTTATCTAGAACTTCCTGTTACCATTCCTTGTTCCAGCACGTTTGCCAAGTACACTGCCTTCATACCAGATTTTTCCCTCTGGCAGCTCAGTCCCCAGCCCCAAACCAATTTGAGTCATCTTGTCCCGACTATATTTGAATGGACCATTCGGGTCTTTGTGTCAGTGAGAAGAGGTATAACCAACATGAAAGAAGATCACTATTTTAAATTGTGTGCTCAGACCAAGCTATATCTCTCATCCCACAGCAGACAGAAGGCCACAACACCAGAGGTCCTTTCTTTTGCATAATACAGGGCTGTGTTTCAAATGTTTAAGCTGTGAAGCTTAAATAAGTCTCTAAGATGCTTAACAGATTATTTTTTGAAACAGTAATAATTTGGGACAAATTTATGTCTACTTTCACTAGCAAAAACCACTTCGGTCAAATTGAGTTCCTGTTCCAAGCTAGTCCTTGCAAAAACATCCTTACAGATTTGAAGAAAAACCACTCTTTTTTCCTTGAAGTGCCCTCCTTCCACTGAATGACTTTGCAAAAAATTCGCGGAACTCCCTCCAAGAGACATTTAAGACTTAAGAGTTAGATATATATTAATAAGAAAGGACAAATTCTAAGCAATAAAAATCTGATGCAAAAAATCTAATATTAAGATGGGCGATGTAAGACTCATCCGCAATGTCAAAAAAACCCTCATTCAATGTTTTATTAAATATAAATACATCACTTAAAACTGAATCAGTACTAAACTTCAGAATTTCCTTGCCCGAACTAAGCAAAGTAGCAGTTTTGTACCAGTGTCACCTGTCGTGCCAACAGATGAAACCATGTTTTTATTTTGTTTAATACATAAGACAAAAAGCAAAACAATAGATTCTTCTTACTGGAAAGCAAGGAATAAGGCATTCCAAATTAGGACGTGTCATCCATTTACCATCTTGAGTGTCTCAAACTATGCTTTTAAATAAATCCTGACTTTACCAGGAAGTAAGCATAATGTCAGGACATCAGCAATTTCAGCAGCTAGGTCAACCATTCAGATGTCAAATCAAGTAACTTTTATTGGGGATGGGGAAAATAAATAATCTATTCATTAATTCAAGACCTTCACAGTACTATCTGGAACATAAAAAGAAACTTGGAAGAAGCAGCTTGACTTTTCACACTAGGTTCACAAAGGGATTCTGGCACTTTTCACAACAAGCATTTTGTGGTAGTGTAGATACCCTTTTACCTCATCATTCAAGGACAGTTACCTAGACATGGAACCCAAATACTGATACAGGCATCAGACCACAGAGACTTCCTAAGTTGGTCTCTCTCTGTATCATATCAATCTGTTTGTGTTACATAAAGGATACAACTTCCAGGTCAAAGATGGAAATATTCCACCTCTAAGGTCAGGGCACGACCCTGAGAAGAATTATACTCCATTACTACCTCAACCAAAGACAGATGCTATACAAGTCTCTTACATCTATGCAAACGCCCCAAACTGCAGATTCTATGCACTCACAGCTCTTTTCTCCATGTGATGGATCAGTAAACTCCTGAGAAGGCTCAGCAGAGATGAGCAAATGTGATGTGGCTGTGAAGCTCTGGGAAAATATGGGAAGTGATTGACCACAGCTGTGGCTAGGAAAGTTGACCTTGTCATATGACACGACGACTAGAGGGGTGGAGCACCCCTTCCAAAAGGAAAGACTGAGAGAACTGGGAATGTTCAGCCCAGAGAAGACTTTGGGGTGACCTAACTGCCACCTTTTAGTATCTGAAATGAGACTACAAGGAAGATGGTGAGTATGTAAGGGCATGTAGTGACAGGACAAGGGGGAATGGCTTTAAACTGAAAGAGGGTAGGTTTAGATCAGGTATTAGGAAGAAATTCTTGACTGTGAGGTGCTGAAGCACTGGCACAGGCTGCCCAGAGAAGCTGTGGCTGCCCTATCCCTGGAAGTGTTTAAGGCCAGGTTGGACAGGGCTTTGAGCAGCCTGGTCTAGCAGAAGGTGTCCCTCCCCATGGCAGGGAGGGTGAAACTAGATGATCTTTAAGGTCCCTTCCAACTCAAAACATTCTGTGACAAAAGAGACTGAAAGGTGGCTTTTAAGATAAAGGTCTGTAACAGGGGACTGTCTGACTCTCAGCTGACTTAATCAACTGCATGTGTAAATGTCTGTCCAGGAGAGCAGCAAGAGCCTGAATGTCTTCCCAAGGTAGACCGGCATGGGGGAGTGCATTCAGGGCTCAGCCCAGCCTAGTGGATAAAAACGGAATGATTGGCTAAAAGAGTTTTGAAGACAGCAATGGGCTTGAGTTGATTCAAACACTCTTATGCCTTCCCAGGGACTGCAAATGCCCAGTGTTGTGATGGTGAGCGTATCAAAGGGACCTGTAATGAGCACCACCTTTGCATTGTGCTCCAACAGCTCTATGCTCTATTTCTAAATTGCTTGTCAAACAATTCACAGCTGTATATTCTGAACAGCTAAGGAGAACACTTACGCAGCTTTTTGCAAAAGACTTCTTCTATGCTTGCTTAAAAAACCTTAAAACTTAAAAGGAAATCATTCCCCTCAAAGTCGCCCAGCATTGTACCAACACAACTAGACAACTGGCACGACACCTAGAGGATACTTTCAAATCAAGTTCTTAGAACTCAAGGGAAATATTTATTGATCTTTTGAATGCTGTGTTTCCCTACCAGATCTAATTATTCTTTAGGCAGAAACTGCCAAGAAACAGGATTTGACAGCATGGATTTTGAGCATATTAATTCATGGATATTACAACTATCATAGTGAATAAATTCTTTTACCCTAATAACTGCAGTCCAACCTCCTTCTCAGCTAAAAAATCAAGAGCATTGGTATATCTAGTCCTTTTACTTCACACCTTGCCAAAATGGATCAAATCACTAGTGTGTCTCTTACAATATCTGTTCTTCTATGTTTTACTCACAGATGTGTCAAGATGAGTAACAAGCACAGCAAGACAGTCCCCAGCTCAATAACTGCCCTATATGGAAGTACAGAGAAAGAAAACCTTTCTGTATAATAGAAAGTTCTGCAAGTTAACACAGTTAATTAGTGTAATTCTAGCAGGGTTTCTCTAACAACATGAGCAGTACCTTTGTTCTCAGGTACTCTGCTCAAGTTGTCAGAGCACATGTAACACGTTCTGCTTCAACCTGCTTTAACTTTTGACAAATAAAAAGGCATTTCATCACACTTTCAATCCCGAAATGGACTAGACCTTTGGAGAGATATGGAAATTATGTAAGCTCTACCACTCAAAGAACAATCATTATAAGGACATCATTACAGATTTTTGTGACATTGTAAATGTTAATTATTTACAATATAAGGAAATAAAAAATAATTGTTTCAGTAGTGGCGTTGTTTTTGTTGTTGTTCTGCTCTTCGTTCCACTCTTTCCATGCAGCAAAGAGCAGATATAAAAGGAAAGGGTAATTCTTGAAACCGGTATTTCACCACGTTTTACACGTAAGAGTTTATAAAAACAAGAAAATACAGGGACTTGTACTAAAGGGACACTGGTACTTCTAGAAGTCCATATCAATCTAAACACAGGTCTGCACACTGGAAGACCATCTCAATAGTGGTCAAAGTTCAGCAGTACCAGTCTCTCCCATATTCACAGTCACTGAGAATCAACTGCCCATCATTCACAAATGGATAAACACCAGACTTGAGAAAAGGTGGACAAAGCCAAAGCTACTGTCATTGCTTAAAGAACAGGTGATAGAGTACTTACTTCGCTGATCACAACTCAGGGAAAGCAAGCACAACCATCAGTTCCATAAGATTAAGTTTTTCACATCAATACTTGCGCTATCTTCTAATTTCTCACACTCCAAGACACAGTTTGCCCTTCTGATTTAAGTGCTTAAGAACTGTTTGTGCAGCCACGCTGTTCCCTGACTTGGAGGACTGATGAAGTCTAAAAAGAACACCTGCCACCAAGAACAGACTGGTTTAAAATGACATCAGTATGCAGACCCGGTTCACAATACAACTGCTCACACAAACATGCCAGCAAAACTTGCTTAGGTGACACAGCACTGGAACAGGGATTGTTGGAAAAGTGACACAGAAACCCCTAGCCAGTTAAAGGCTGTCTTGTGAAACATTAGGCTAATTTTCATTTCTTGACTAGGATGTATGGAAACACTGATTTCATCTTGCTTTTGTCCCTTTTTATTGTTTATCATCCAGATGGCCACTCCTGAGAACTCTTAGAACAATTAAAAATCTGGCAATGCTTTCTGGCATTTTCAGATACGATGACATGCACGTATGTTCAAGATGACGAGCCCTACAAGTCTGATTTTCCTCGCTGGCTGTTCTAGAACACATGTAAATGAAAAACTTCAGGCCTTAACACAGACCTCTGAAATTAACATAATAAAATATTTCCATGTAGGAACATTCGTACCCCTCCACCTTGCCAAGGTGGCTTTGGACTGAGCCCGTATCTACCACTAATGACATACTGAAGAAACAGAACAATTTTGAGAAGATCAAATTTATTGTTAGCCTTTGTTATTTTAGTATCAGTTTAAGATGACAATCATTCACATAAGAATAGAAATCCCTGATAGAAAGGAAGAAAACTGCAAGAACATCCAGGATGGTTACAGAGTACAAATCCTTTCTTTCTATATGCGTAATAAGAATGTTGTCTTTGGTGTCATAGTTATGAAAAAAAAAATCAAACCAATTCTTCTTAAAATATGTGGCAGCTTTTGAAATGCACTGGTATTAAAATATGATAATAAAGCAAATGTTTGAAGGTTTTTTATTAGAGATGTGTTTGTCTTGGGTATCTAATATTGGGGTGTCACATAGTGGATCATACCCACCTCTAAACACAGCTACCATTCCAAAATCCCCTCTATCCAGTCCACAGCTGCCTAGTAGTAATGCTTATGGCTTCAACATCAATCAGACTGCAAAGTGATCGACTTCCACAGTGAAAGAACATCAGAAACGGTTTCAAGTGATTCTGAGCCCAGCACTTTCCACAGCACAAAATCCACTTCATGTCTAACCACCTTCCAGTCCTTTGCACACAATGCAGTTCCTTCTCCAGCTCTCACTTGAGTTACACACCAATTTCCCAACTCTGCAGAGGAAGTAATGGCTGCTCTGGCTGTAGTTAATAGCAGGAAACAGGCCAACTCTGCAGTGCTCAAAAAGGCACCTTGCCAAGGCTGCTTGCCTCTGTTCCATCACTCCCAAAGCCACTGCTGCACGCTGCAGAAAAAGCTCTTCCATTAAGGTGCACTGCTGGACTAACAAGTGCCAGGGGACTACTGAAACAGCCAGAAAGAAGAAGAGGTGACTACGTTCTCTGTTGTGTGATAGAAGACAGTCTTTAGGTGACTCACAGATGATTCAAAAACATTAAGAGTTTTGAGATTTTGATAGGGAAACCATTTCATACATGTAAAAGCCCTCTCTTACCACAAATACAGATGATTCAAACTGTTTTTCTTACCATTACATGAAAATACAGAAATTTGTTATCCACCCTTACCTTTTTTTCCCCAGTTTTCGATACTTTACAGAAATCTTTCAACTATGCCAATTCCTCCATATTTATTTCCAAGGATGTCTAATCCAGTGTAAGAAAAAAAATCAAAGATCACAACTACTCATTACTAGTTCAAACTAAATAAGAAATGAAGGACAGGTCATATGAAACAAAATCACATCTTGCAAGATGAAAGACTTAAACAAAACACGGGCTTCTATTGCAAAGTTCAGGCCCACACTGGAAACCTAGATGCCTTTATCATCACACCAACCTTTACCAAATGAAAAGAATCTATCTTCTAAATACTTCCTCTGCAAAGAAAATTAAGGTAAGAGATCTGTTTCTAGATGCTATCCATCTGACTTAAGAAAAGGCAGCTGATTGTGCACAATGTATTACTGTTTTAGAATACAAGACTATTATGCCCTTTTTATTCCTCACCTAAGCTGATAACCTGGTTTCACATTCCCAAAGGAAAAGCCAAGAAAGTCTTAAGAAAAGCTAATACTTTGTTTTATACTTTAGTCACTCCAGCATCTTTAACAGTTCAAGGTTCATGAAAGCAACTTTCCTTAAAACTGTTTTCCTTCACAGGACAGTATCAGAAAATATGGAGATTCCAAAAATCTGTAATAAAGGTATTCGTAAGTTGCTGACTTAGTGAATTCGAATTTCTGCTGTTCTGGTAGCAAAGAATTTTAATGAAGATATTATTGTGTATCACTTTAATGAGGGAAGAATCCAAATTTCCCTAACATGTTCTTCACCAAAGAATAGTTCTTGAACTGTGCTGCCCTACAAGTAAGGTGTGCAGTCTGTGGGGAAAGGTACTGCTCAGTCCAAGACATAGGGAAGAAGAAAGAATATCCAGAATGAAGAGACAACCCATGGATATGTTTTGTCTCTTGTCCACAAAGTCCCCCCTATAGGGTGGGATTTTCCTACCACTTTCCTCCACCTCCACCTCATCCCACACCACACACTCCTGCTCACAAGTTTTCACTTGTTTAGCTGCAAATTCCCCAAGCCTGTTATACCACTGCATTAACAAACTCAGACATATAGTTCAAAAGTACACATTTTGACAGGACTCACTGCTAGGACTTCAGATGCATGTCTAAAAAATGTCCTGCAGAGTTTTGTTACATTCCTTGCTATGTATTTCAAATTAATATAGGAATTGTCAAACTAGACTAGAAAACTGGACATTTCAGTTTCTAATCCTTACAGCGGTAAATACCAGATGCCATGAACAAACAAAATAATCCTAAAGCTGACACTATCAGACATCTCAACCACAAGAAAAATTCCTGTTTTGAAGTATTTTTGGATCTATAACTAAATCAACATAAATACAAGCCATTCCCTGAAAGAACAACTCCATTCTTCCTCGCCTGTGTGTACCAGAGCTAGGAATTGTGTGACCACAAAATAGGTTGGTGCAGCAACCTATTCCAACAGAAAACTGTTAATTATTTGGTGGAGCTAGTCTTCCATTGGGTTGGCCAACTCAACTCACACAAATGCTAGATCCTATAAAGTAGCAGATAATTTGGTAAACTTTTTTTTTTAATTAGCTTAAGTACAACATGAAAGCAAGCCAAGGGAGACATGAAGTCCTTTACAAGGCAAGCAGCAACAGCAATGCTGGAATGGGACAAGAGCAACACGGCTGCTCCATTTGGCAGCACATTGTACTAGACTGGTTTAGCTTCAAGAATTTAGCTCTTAAGAAACCTAGGCTACAGCTACACACAGCCAGTTTAAATCAAAACAGCCCAGTATCACCCTCCACTTTTTTCCACACATGCACGCTTGTCCATTCCTGTGCAACAATGTTGTGATGTCTGATTCAGTAACCATCTCAGCAGGTTCAGCCCACCATAGAAGCAGAAAAAATTAATCAATTTATACAGCTCTGCTTTTCCACTTACTTTTTCTCAGCTTTTGCCTTGGGAATCTATAGCGTACTGCTGCCACTGTGCAGAAGAAAAATGAGTGCATGGTTTGGGTAAGCAGACACCTATTTAAGTAAGGCATAAACCATAGCTAATTTCAAAAAACACTTGTTGAACTTATTTCCAAAACTGTTTAAACATAAATCAGTTCAAGAATTTCCTTTTAGACTAAAAAGGAAAAACTTGAATTCTACATCTCTTAACTTGCATTTACAATCACTTCTGGACTCATGCTGTATTGAGGTATCTAAAGTGGATCTTGAGCTGCATGCAGGTTCATCCCGTGGCCAGTGACACTGGGGCTGTGTGGGGTGCTTGGGATTTTGGGTCATCCTGAGTTTCAGCTGTGAAAGAAAAGGAACCAGCAGGGACTGCTGGGCCCACACTGTTGGCCTGCCTTGGGAATCCAGGCACACTTACCATCCAGCCCTGCAGTACAGCAGTCCTGCCCCAAGGAGTGGCTGCTGCTGAGTTCACTGAGTAAACTCCCACTCCTCCCCCTTTCCCTTTGGCCATGGCAAATCTTATCATTTCTAACAGCCACAAATTTTGTAATTCTCAGCATCACAAAAGCTTTACACATCTGTCTTTGCCTGGGCATCAGTGATACTTGCATCAGTGTGCTCTACTGTCAAGGTACAAACCACGTGGTTTGTGGAAGGGACAATTTTCACATGTATGTATCCCACTGTTCTGCTCAATTTTCCTAAGTTTAGAAGTTTCTTTTCCTGTAAATAATTTTAAGCTTTTTAATATCCTATGCTGAATTTTTGGTCTCTGAAGTCTCCAGCTATGTTCCTGACAGTCAGCAAGTCCACAAGAAGGATTACTGACTCTATCATCTACAGAAATACCACATTTTTGAGGTTTTAAATAGCATCCTGTAATATCCAACTTGACTGTGTAAATTTAACATTCTTCTAACAATTTACTTAAGAAATTGCCTTGGTTTTAAAGAACAAAAAAAGCTCTAATCAAAGTGTGAATACGTGGAAAAAACCCAACTATTACTTCCTCCAATATCATGTATTACCTTCAGAGTTTGAGCCTTGAATTGCCAGGCTTTCAAGACAAATAATGATAGAAAGGGAAGCAAAAGTACATTATTACCCACTGAAGATACATTCTCTTCATCAGCTCCTCTATGTCATAGAAAATTTTAGTCAACCTGGATCCCTCACACAGCAGTAGATAACACGAAGGGTACAGAATGCACTGCCTCCTGAATTTTGTTCCAGGACACCTTTTCCTAGGCCAGCTAAGAATTTTAACAAGGAAAATGAAACATAAAGCTTTTGCTTGTGTCCTCCAGCAGAAACCTTTATCAAAGCATATGCAAAAGCGCTAGAAAAAACAAAACTGGAAAATTAAGAGGGAAGTTTTCATCTCTCTCCAAGAGAAAGAATTGTTTGATATAATTCCCACCCCTCAGAAAAAAAACCCAAACCCACAATTAGATGGTCCAGACTATTTATAACAAAATTTCTATCCACAATCTTTCAGCATTTTTATCTCCCTCCTTTTCAAATGGTCTGCTATTTAAATCATATTGAATGAACACTTTGTATGAGAATAATTTCCCTTTTCTTGCATTTTTTTTCTAGTAATTGTCTTAATTTTTCTTGCTCTTGTACTACACATTCCTCAATATTAGTTTTCCAAATTGCATTACTTTTATCTTTTTCCTTGCAATAAACACGGCACTAGGAGACATCAGACAGAAGAGAGCAGAAAGGTCCACAATTTACACTTGCCCGATTTAATTCCGCAAAAATAAACAGAAGACAGGAAAGAAGAAATCACCAAGAAATAAAAACAGTACTGAAATGCTGAAGGGCTAATTATGCATCTCAGAGACTGCAGCTCCAGTCCAGGATGGCTGTGTTCCCACTACACGATGTCCAAAGGAAAGCATGCTCAGAGCTCAGACTTTCTGACAAGAAGTTACCTTGATTTGAAGATATCCTACAGAATTTCAATCTGTGATAAAAATCATAAGACTCCTCAGATTAAAAGACAAAATAGCTAAATAAAGGTTTAGTAATACCAGAACACAAAATACTCCTTTTATCATGCATATGTTTTAGAATTCATTGAGTCATGCCAAAATAAGGTAGAAATTCTGACCAAGTTCTTCCCCCGAGTCAGTTTTATGATCCCCTTCTGATGCATGATTTCCCAAAAGGGAACAAGGTATATACAGCAGCTTCTTTTCCATGGCTGAGGGTACTTTTACATTTTCTTCCCATACAGAATTGCTCTAATACAACTTTCAGAAATGTAATTCTTCCCCGGGTCTCCAGCGATACATTTTTTGACTGATACAGGGAGAAGAGGAATTAAAGAGTTAAAGGTAAAAAGTAAGACTGCAGTCTCCTTGCTTTAGGAAATCCAAATTTAAAAGTGTTGAAACAAAAATAAATTATAAGTGTTACATAGCTTGACATTGGTGGTATTAGTATCTTCCTATCACATAAGCTTACTATCTACAGAATCCTTTTACTTAACATTTCTAATGCAATTTAACATCTTGCTTTTCCTTCTTAATCACCACAGGGAAAAAGAAAAAGCTAATAGGAAAATAGAACAGAAATCTTACCATTTCGTTTTAAACACTGTAAATTGCAGTAACAGCTCAAATTATTTGATGCACATACTTTGTTTATCAGCACTGTTCTTTTTTGGAATTCACATAACTCCACATCCGTACGGCAGCGTCCTTTAGTTACGTCACATTATAACCTCTAGTTCCATGACACTTTGTACTGTTCATTGAAAATTCCTTTTAGATTATTTCCAGTGTTTTCTATTTTGGAACCAGAACACAAACAGAAGAAAAAAGTCCCTCTAAAACTCTTAAATGTGACCCACGAAGTTCAAGTACTGAAGCAAAAATTAGGCTCCATGATTTCTTATTAATTCAGAGGTCCTATAATCCTTATCCTGGACTCACCAAAATGAAAACAACCCTCCTCTCTTTTCTGCAGAGGGAAAACAAAAATGCTTCTAATGCAAATTACCGAACTCAACAATTATAATTGATTAACACAATAAATTCTAAAAAAAATGGTATGATGTACATCTGCATGATTTAGATGATGAATGGTAGGTACTCTGGCATACATGGAATTCATAATTAAACAGTACAGATGCTCCATTTCACAATCTTTTTCCAAGTACCCTTTCAGCACACTCCCAGCCTTAGCTCATTCTCACCAAGATTTCCATCCTCAATGGTCAGCACCACTTCATCCATCACCAAGGCCCGAAAATCCAGCTCCTCTTCACAGCACTTGGCCTTCAGTGCTCTCAGGATCTCCTGCTGAGGGTAATCTTCTCTGATGCGACGGTCTGTTAAGAACCACAGCCTGGGAGCAACTGAACTGCACATCTTGGACTGGTCTTGCAACCTTCAAGGTCTCCTTCCAATGGAACTGCTAGACAGTGGAGAAGATGAGACTCTGTTAGGAGTCCATAGGCTCTTATCTTCATGATCCATGCTATACTAAGTCCCACTTCCTCTGCACAAGTCAGTCTGTTTCAACAGACTGCAACTTTCAACCTCCAAGAAGCAAAATAATGTCTACACCTACTCTGCAACCAAAAGTACCAACAACAGAAACAAATCCATTTACATTCCATTGAATGTTAAACGCTAGAAATTAGGTCTTGGTTCTCATCCCAGCTTTCTCCTCAAGAAGTACACAAAGACATAACTACTGGTCCTGGCAGTAGCATTCCTCTTTCCTGACAGTACTAAGAAGCATGCAAAGAACAACTTAAATGGCCATGTCTGAAGGCCAGAATTTCAACTTCATGATTGGGATAATTCCTTCAACTGAAATAACTCCACCCCTCTCCTAGGACTGCTAAAACACCCAGTGACAGACTTGATTTGTCTATTTCCACCACATATGGAAAAGAGCAGAGTGTGACAAACTCTTTATGTTAAAAAAGCAGACCAGAATAACAGAACTTGATTGCCACAGAATCTTCCTGATAACTATTTAGGACTGATTTGCTCTTACAAATATCTCATATCTGCTGTGAGATATACTTAGAAAAACATTTAGTAGTATCCAGAACACATAATAATGGAAAAACCAATGGAACAAGGAGCACCAACAAAATGTCAGGAATATAGAACACCAACACACATAAAATAAAGCAAAATCAAGGCCAGAATTTCAGTGCTAGCCCTCCCTTGCTTCAAATCAATTTTTTTAAATCACCTTTATACATAAACAGCACTAACGAATTCAGGACCAAGAACAGAAAACATATTTCAAATTGAAGAATTTCAATGGCATTAGAACTGATAACAGCAAGGTACTGCTCCTTTTGCTTTGAATGCAGAGGACTTGGCTGTTTTTGACTGAATATATTTTTACTGAAATATTTTAAAAGCAGTAAAACAGTTACAGGTACATTAATGGACTACTCCTTTAGATTCAAGAAAGACAAGCATGGTGTAAGGAATAAGAATTCTGGAGAAAACCAGAATGGTATTCTGTGTCACCTTTAAACTTTCCTATTAAAATAAAGAGGCAAAAATCATCATTTTCACTAATATAACTGACATGAGTTCCTAGCAGAACTGACCACTGGGATGGAAACAGGAGTTTTGCCTGCTAGTCCCAATGACTACTGCCAGCAGACAATGTAAATACAAAAATGCCTTTAGTATATAATTGCTATCACTTGATATTACAAAGAATTTTAGTTTCTGCTGAAGGTCTTAGGACAAAAGGATCATTTACAACCATAAGAACCAGACAGGTTTTTCTATAATTAAAAAACAATTTTTTTCTACTAGTACAGCTGTTTCTTAACAAGAACATAAAATTTTAAGTGAACATTTTTATTCCTGGTACTGAGAACCATAGTAACAATAAGCAAAGACTGTGACTTTTTTCCATCGATTTGGTAAATGAAGTGCAACGATAAAGCCAAGGACTACAGTTCGTCATACTAACAGACTGAAAAACACCAGAAGCTAGGGAAAGACAATCACAGATCCAGACCAGTCCTTGACAGCAGTCAAGATGTTCAAGGTAAAGCAGGAAAAAGAGTGTTTGCTCCCTGCTGAAAAATGGATGTGGGAGGTTATAAGGAGTATCTTTTGATCTCTCAAAGAACCTCTTTGTTCTTCAAAGCAGCTCGAAGTGAAAAGGGCAAGATGAGGCTTGGGCTAGCAATAGCTGACATCTATCAGATCCTGCCCCGCATCTGTCTCCCTCAACAATGGCTTTCTGGCCGCGGTAGTTTACACGGCACTTCCTGGCACAACATCCTGGACCAGGCGGCGGGGCAGGCAGTGTTTGCAGGGATGCCCCCGCCGCAGGGCCCGGCCCAGCCCGGAGGCCCCGGCGCTGCCCCCGGGCGCTGCCGTTCGCAGCGGGGCCGGCCCGCGCAGCGCCCCCTGCCGCCCCGCCGGGCAGCGCCGCTCCGCCCCGGCCGCATCCCAGGGAACGCCGAGGGCAGGGAAAAACACACCGCGGGCACTTCCTCAGCGTTAAAACAAATAACATAAATTAGAAACCAGCACGTATTTTCGGCCTGTTTAGGGTTTTAGTTTGGGTTGTTGTGGTTTGAGGCTTTTTTCCCCCCTCAGTATTGGTTCTAACCCTAATACAATAACCAAGTATTTCCTCCCCAGTTTTGCTTTCTCTGCCAATCTGCTTCCATTTTTCTCAAACCTCTTCTCTACCCTTAAATTCACTATCATCTCTCCCTGACCGTCATTTCAGCACTTTAATTTCTTAAAAATCAGCAAAGGGTCGAAGAAGAAAGAAAAAAAGGTATATCCTTCTCTTTCCTCCATCTTCTACTTTTGAAAGAAGTTACAACATTGTCAAGAAGGGCCATCCATATATATCAATGCGCACATTAAACCAGCAGGTGTATAAAAATGACTTGGGTATGGGTATTCATCTCCCTCCTAATACTACATCTCATTTGCTCAAAATGTTAATGGTTTTATAAATGTATATACAAAAGCTTCCATCTTATCGTAAGAAAGGCAAGTAACAATCTCAAGTCTGGAAGTAAAGACTAAGAAGCTCACTTTAGGACAAGCCACAAGCCAGCAGCAGAAGCAGAAACTAGCAATCCTAACTCTTGGATCCTTCACCTCCAACCCAGTACCATATTCTTTTTTCACCCAAAAGAATTTCTTTTTCACACTAACATTCTGCTCCTAAAACCAGAATATACTCATCAGTTTCAGCCTCACCTCATAATCTGTTTTGATTGTGTAAGAAGTGTCACATAACAAAACTTGCAATTTATCCTATTAACACAAACATCTTAAAAATCGCTCCCATATTTTCAAGAAAATGGTCTGTAGGAGGAAAGCTGGCCTTGCAGTCAGATGCACAAAAGCATTAAACTCTGAAGTTGGATATTACTGCCAGAATTCTTCCCTGAAAACCAGCTCCACCCATTTCAATCTAAAAGACACAGCCTCAGACAATGCTGGGTGTGCATAGAATACTTCCTAATCCATGAGAGCATCTATTGCAAAGTAACTATGGCATATATAAGGGGAAGAGCAGATGTTTAAATAACTTCAAGATGGCCACTTCAAGTGCAGTTTTCACTCAAAGCTACCACAGTCAAAGTAAGTACAATCTTTCAGTAACTACTTCACAAATTTATGAAATTAAAGGCAAAAATAACTATAAACTTAACTGCATGTAACAGACTGGGAGAGGGAAAAAGGGTGGTATCAAAGTAAAAGGTCTGTGATAAAAATCAAACTGTGTGTCACGCCAGCACCCCTTATTGCTTAAGCCAGGCCTTACTCCAGCAATCACACAGCAGCTTCCTTCCCTCCCTAGCACATGCACACCTATTTCCTCCCACATTCCTTCAATCTGCAGTACACCTCTAGCAGCTGTTCTAACAAAAGCGCTCACTGTGCTGCTTTTCGACTTTACATCATATATGAATATGTTTTATTGAAATAACAGAGAACTCAGCCAATCAGATCAGCTGTCTAGAGAGATCTGGAAATCTTCTCTGAAGACCACTCTTTTTGCCTTGAAAGGGGTGTTCTATTCACAGAGAAGATTAGAGACTTCCCTCTCCCTCCAGGAATGGGGGATTGGTCTCCATGGCTCATTTACTCGTTCTCCTGTCGTCAACAGCCATAAGTGGGAGAAAAATAGATTATTTTTTCTTTTTCATCACGCTGTATTTCCCTTAAGATGAAACAAAAAACCCATTTTTAGGAGATATTAATTAATTTATGTATTATTGATAAATGTTTAAGATAAAAAGCACCAGTATGCAAAAAAAAAATGTTCAGTATTCTTTTTGTTCAGAATGCAACTACTCAATGCTTTTGTAAATTAGAAAGTCTAAGCTGTGTCTTCCCTATGGGAATGATGAATGGAATCCCAGATGTTTTACAGCATTAAGGATCAACATGACCTAGCTATTTCAACTGCCCCACCTGTGATCTGATGTTGCAGCACACTCCCACAGACTCCAGTGGGATCTGGGAAACAAGTTAGTGGAACAATTATTACCAGCAGCCCCTCCCAGAATAATCCCTTTTTTAGAGCTTGGCTCAGACTCTCAGTTACAGCACTGTGCAGATAACACAAACTCCACAGATTTCAGTGGTTAATATAGAGGTAAAACCTAACCTTAGTTTTAGCATACCTCTAGGCATCTTTAATCCCTACAGCTGAGATACTGACAATAAAAATCTCATGGAAGTGAGAAGGAATGAGCAAGAGACTGACAGCCACAACTGCCACGGGAAATGGAGAACTAGGAAAAACATTGCTCCAAGCACTCACCTCACTATGAGTAACACTAACAACACCATTAATTCTTATCCCTTAATACTCATTTTCAGAACAGTACTATTCAAGTTGGAAAAGGTATTTTGACTTCCTTTTTATCATAAATTGGCTAAGGCTTGAAACTGAGTACAAATTTCCAATAAACCAATTGTCTCTACCATTACAGCAGTTTCTAGAATGGCTGGAAGGCCACATTTCAAGACAGTGAAGACCTAAGAATGGTTGGCAGATGCTTACAAGCTATCTCCTTCAGGAGACACCTCCAGGCAGATCTGAATTATAAAGTCAATCTCAGATAGCAGACCAGTTAAACAGCTAATGAACAGGCGTCCAGCACATGACCCAGCATGTAATCCATCACACACTGTCGTGGAAGTCTCTGTCTCATCTTAATGAGATTTGAAACATCCCAGAAATAGGACTTTCTATGTCACAGGGAGAGCAGGTCTGCAAACAGTTCACAGCTGTTTCGAGCATAAAGCACAAGTGATTTTTTTCCACACAAAGATACCAGAATGATGATCATCTAAAGAAAATGTTAAGGAAATATGTATGGATGATGAATATATCACATGGATGATAGAGAAAATAACTGACATCTTTAGAAAAATAAATCCAAGATAAATCAACTCGTTCCTGACAATGCTGCTTCATGGTGATGTTTAAGGCCAACATCAAGGAAAATTCCTCTTTTACGTACCAGAAACTAGTTTTCCTAAGACTGTCACATAACTGTTTGAGAATCTTTGGAAAGAACATATTTTTAAAAGCTGAAGAATCTGAAAAATTAAAATATTTATTTAAATGCATTTTATATAATATATTGAAAAGCTGCAGCGCAATCTGTCCACTGCTGCTGCATTATCATCCACCCTCTACACATGCATCGGAGAACTGAAAGTCTCTGCAGGCAGATGAACCCCAAGCACACCTCTCTGAAAGCACATCACAGTATTCACCTCCTTATCCCTTTGAGATTTGTAAACTGCAACAGCCAAAGGATATGGGAATATATTAATTGTTCCCATTCATTCCCACCCCTGCAGACGGGCAACTGCACTCCCCATGATGGCTTTCATCTCCTTGTCTCCACCTTTGCACTGAGTGATGTTCAAGATGCTAGCAGCAATCCTCCCAGGCACAGCTGCCTCTGAAAGGCGGACATCCACACCCCCCATCTTTCCTCCTCTATGTTCATGCTTGCAAGTAGAAGGCAAGATTCCTCATTCACACACCCCACTTCCCCATCAGCACCAAATAATCCATTCTCTTTCCTCCCTGCAACATGAACCCAATACTGGTCAGCATCAGCCATCCTTCTACTTCGGTATTTTCTCCAACAACGGGCTCTCAGCTTTTTCACGCCCCTCCACCATCCCTGTGTGCGCACGCACGCCCGTGTGCAAATAAAACACACCATTTCCTCCCACATCAGCTGCTTTTCCACCTGTGCCAGGTTCCCCTGTGGTGTGGTACGATACTCCCTCTCCTCCCCAATCTGTGTGTACACAGCCAGTTTTCCCTCCTCCCTTCCCCCACCCCACAGCCTCTGTGCATGCCTCTCCCAGCGCCTGGAGTGGGGGAAGGGAAACATGCACTGCGTGAATGAATGGACTGAAGAGACTTACCAGAAATTTGGTGAGGAAGGAGTGGAAGACGAAAAAGACACTAAAGATGGGTGTTTCCTTCAGCGTGCCAAGTGCTGCTTCAGTTCTGGCTCCCGTAAGGAGGTCACGTGTCTTGCTAGGTACCCCTTTTCCTGGACCTCTACTAACCAAAAAGGGTGGCAAGGAAGTCTTCTGGATGCCTCTCTGCACTACACCCCAAAGGAGGGAAGGGTACTACAGAAGCTCCCAAAGCCAGCAAGCGATGATAACGTTCTCCTGGTCCTGTCAGGCACTGTCTAGCGGATGCCTCTGGGACCAGGGCAGATTTCTGAGGGAGGGAAGGGGGAGTAAATGAATGTTTAAAATAATTCCCAAATTGTTCTCCCCTATGGAGCAGGGAGGGATGGGAAGGAGTAAAAAGAGTACTGGTGAAGAGCTGTAGCTTTCTATGTAAAAGAAACTCAATCCTTGTGTCTCTACTTCCTCAGAACTAAACCCCTAAATGACTGAAGTCACCAACACCTAGGGAGGAAAAAGAAAAAAGAAGAAACATCCCTATTAGACATAAACATACAAAGCTTTGAAATAAACTAAATCCCAAAGGAAGAAAAGGTGCTCGAAACAGTAAGCAAAGTCAAAAGAAAATGATGACATGAACATAATTAGGGGAAATGTGCAACTTTAAATATTTTACACAAATAAACTATCACAGAAACCCATTTTAAGGAGAAGAAACCCACATGGCTAAGCAGTTTGTTCTTTTACTTAAGAATGTGTGTTCAATGGATAGATAAATCCATACCTACACAGGAACATATGAGGTAATTAAGTTTCTAAACCTACCAAAACTATTCCTATTTATTTGTGAGTCTTTAATAAACCTTTAAACCTCTCCCCCAGAATAACCTTTAGGATTCAGATGAGACTGGAGTGAAGTACGTTTCAGTTCAGAAGCATGTATTCCTATGCATTAGGAGCATGTATTCCTATGCATTAGAATCCACTCTGCCACAGAAAATAAACAGCGGTTTATAAACGATGACAAAAAAAAGAAAAAACAAAAAAACCCAAACCAAAATAACATGTCTAGAGGATGCTTGCTTAAACGATGGAATCAATCCAAGATTAACAGTGGCACGCTTGGAAAACGGAGCCCCCGGTAAGATCCCAGGCAGTAAAGTCACCGATGTGCCACCAGCTCTTTTTTAAACACCGGAAAACAAAAGGGGAGAGGAAACCTAGTTGGGAAGATCTTGCTGCCAGACCCAACGCCAGCCACACACACCCCTGCCTCCATCACGTGCAGATCAGCCCCCACA